>VZSE01010767.1:29772-77089 GCA_013398275.1 Promerops cafer | reverse complement strand
CGCCGCGCTCGGCCGGGAGCGCAGCTGGCGTGGTGGGAAGTAGCTGCCCGCGACTCGTGCCCGCGTTGTGCAGCACGAGGGGAACAGTGGCAGCAATCCTAAGCGAAAGACCCGAAGGCGTGTGGGCAAAAAGCAGGCTCTGGGGAACCAGAGGTTTTCCTTTTGGGTGGGTGTCCCCCTGTTGGTGTATCTGCCTTCAGCCAGATCGATGGGATGTGCCGGGAGTCTTTGGGGTGGGTAGACAAACATTTTAATGGAAGTGCACGCTACAGCATAGATTACAAGTTAGGAAAACGAACATCTTGACCAGACATAAAGGGAAACTGAGAGAACCAATTCAGCATTCAAACAGAAGGAGTGATATTTATTAGAGTGCTTGACAGTCTGTCTCCTTGGGATCAGAATCCTATAGGTAAGTTCTGAACAAACACATACAAACACAGATTTTGGAAGAACTGCTCACTGTCCAAGGACAATCTCAGTCCTCGTGTGCTTAGAAACAGCATTGTTTATTCCTACCTAAAGCAGACTGTCTGAAGTGATACACCTTATTCAATAGATCAAATGTATAATTTTGAAAATAAACACATATTTATAAGCTTTTGACCTGGGAGTAAAATGCCCACGGGTTGAATGTCAATAGGAAAATTAACGTAAGGGTAGAGACCTACGGTATAAAGGATGTCATGGCAACAAGAAAGCATCATGCAAAGTAACAATATTATCTTGTGGAGGGGGAACAGGAGTAGCATTACATTCATCTGTATCATGCTGTACATTAAAGTACTATAAATCGGGGTGGGGTTTTGGAGTGGGGTTTTTTAAGACTACACAAACCTCTCTTTGCAATAGATGGCTTAAACCCAGGTAAGGATTATATGGCCAGAACTCATCAAAAAAATGCACAATGCATTTGAGGTGCAGGTGTTGGTTTGTTGGTTTGTGGGGGGTTTTGTTTTGTTTTTTGGGTGCTTGTTGAGTTTCTGTTGTTCTAAACAAAGTTGTTGTTCTTGTGGCTTACAGCTGAGATGAATTCTTACTCCAGCCAGAGCCCTGAATGAGATTCAGGTTGCAAGTGTTTCGCCAGAATTGAAGGTTGTATTAATCTTTGCTTAATCTTTGCTTTTCCAGAATCTTTCTGAAAGGATGAGCAACTTTTTCCTATTTTCTTCTCTAAAGTAGTACTATATTGATGTTTTTTACGTTACTGAATTTGCATTACATTAAACCCACTAAACTTCATAAAGTGCAGGACAGATGGGAATGACAGATTCTGAATTTTTTAGTTCGGTAATTTGTCAGGGTTTTTTTTTCGTTTTTGTCAGGTTTTATGAAAACATCGGTTTTTTGTTGAGAATGGATAACTATTAGTTTGTCTTCTTCATTTTTNTTTGAGAATGGATAACTATTTGTTTTTTTTTTTCATTTTTTTTTTTTTTTTTTTTTAATGAGGGAATAGGGTTTCTGAAATCACATTTCAACACTAAGAATAATTCACTTGGAACCATTTTCCAAAGCAATGCCAGAACATACTAATTCTTAAGACATTTTCCACAGCACCTTTTTTTTTTTCCCTTCCCACTTGCACCCACACTATTCCTGGGGAAAAAAAAAATAGTGTAAGATTTAAGTCCTTTTAACATCAGTGTTTTGGCCTCATCCCCCCAGCCTTGTCCCTTGGGTTGTATTTTTCTACTTTTTAAAGGTTGTCACTCATCTGAGGAGAATTTTTGGGGATCAGTGCTGAAGCAGGAGTTTGGTAGAAGTGATGCCATGCACGTATACTTTCTGTTTTTCTTTTTCCCCAAAATCTATATTTTCTGGCCTTCCTTTTCTTTACACACTTGTAGAAATTGCTGATACTGATGTTTCACATTATTGTTACATTTTTACTGAATAATCCTAAGAGCTGGCTGCTGTTTTATTACTTCGTTTATTCCTGAAGAATAATTGGTAATCTTATTTCTTTACCAAAATTATCAGGAAGGAGGTTTAGGGGGTGGGGGTGGAATGGAGGGGTATTAAGTTTCATTTACCTAGGTTTGTTATTAGTGTTTCAGTGATAGAGAAGAAATTGCTACATTGGCAGGAGCTGAAGAAGTAAAGGATATTTGAGATAGAAAAGATTTGCAAGAGCCAACTCTGCCTAGAGCACACATGTGGCTGACTCCAAACGATCTCTAACTGTGACCTTTGTTTAGAATAACCCTGGTCTCATTTTGAGTAAAGGCATTGCATATTGAAGGAGTGTACTATGGTTATAGCTTTAGAAATTAACCCTTATCTGCTTTTTTCCTCTCTCCATCATCTGCTTGTGTAACTCTGGAAAGGGAAAAGAACATGGAACCCCCCTAGTCAAACTGATAAAAATTTTGCCATGCAAACCAGCAGATCACATTTTGGATCACACTGACTTTCTGCCCATAAAGGGAATTGTTTAGATGTTTTCTGCCAAGATCTTGAGAGTCATTTGTACTTGTAGCCTCTGAATTATGTGAGTTTTCCCATTTTAAGCAGATGCTGCACAGTGTTCTAGTTCAATAAAAATTGAGATAACTGCCTGCTCTGTTCTACAGTTTCTGATCACAGCGTATTTTTTTCTCTTTTGTTCAAAGATTAAATTGCTTTTGAGGTGAAATTTCCCCCAGGATATTTACAGTAGCTCAGATACAAAATGACAAGTGAGAAACATAAGAACACATGAAATAAAACTTTACTTTGCTGTTGTGCCAGTGAAATTATAACTGTGAACCAGGTCATTGGTCCTGTCTTGGATGCTGAAAATCAGATGGGCCGAGTACAAATGACTGATGAGAAGTAAGCAGCTCCCTTTATGGCAGAACAGAACTGTGTGCTTGTGGGTGAGGAACATTATATGTACAAGTGTAATCCACTGAGTGAAGAGCTGAATTTCAGGTTTGTTGTGGAGAAGACTGAACAAAATTTAGCTTGACCTCTGAGTTTCATATTTGTGAATTCAAGAAATCGGATGTCATTTTCCCTTTCTTATTTATTGTAGCAGAAGCACCGTTGCCATGAGGCTGGCCAGTCTGGTGAGGAGACAAACTAGCAGGGACATGGGAGGCACATTACAGCCCTGAGCTGTATGATACAACAAGGGCACAAAGCAAAAGTACAAGGGTGTGGGGGGGACCAAGGAAGAGCTTGGGCATAAATAAGGTTAAAATAAGGTGCAGGGTGTGTACCTGTCTGCACACTGCTTGGGATTTGGGCAGCAGGGGCAAGAGCTCAGGCTGTGGCCAGAGCTGCAGCATTGCTGGGGTACCTGTGATGTGGCAGTGCTGTGAATGATGGAGACAAGCCCTTCAGGAGAGGCAGGCAGGGAAGAGGAGGGATGGGGCTGCCCTTCATGAGAAGGAGCAGCTCAGATGTGTAGGGCTCAGGTCTGTGTAGAGCGTGTGGGTCAGGGTCAGAGGAGGGTTTGTTGAGTGTGCTGGGATGTGTTACAGATCACTGACCAGGGTAAGGAAGCAGATGGAGCTTTCTCTGAACAACCTGAGGGAGGCTCTGAGCCACAGACCTCCATCCTCCTTGGGAGATGTAATATATCAGAACACCAGCCATCCAGGAGATTGCTGGAGGTTAAGGAAAATGTTTTGTTACTGAATGGTGCTTGAACAGCACATTGTGACCCTATCCATACAAGGCTGACTTGTTTGCTCATTTTAGCTATTGTATGATTTTTTTCCATACAATAGCTCAAATGTATTTGTATTTTCTGCTGGTAAGAAGAAACAATGTTCTTATAAGAATTTATTGCTGCAGTTCTAGATGAAGGCAAGGTGCTGCAGGTGCTGTAATTGCTGGTGATGAGGGGGAGCTGTCTGCAGGCCCCTGTCCTAATGTGAGTTTGTCCTGCAACCAAGGAATTTGTGTGGTGCAGTGCAGCTTGAAGGCCAAGTCCTATGTGCAGTTCAGGACAGCAGAGGCTCAGATTGTGTACTCAGATTACCTGGCATGTGGATCACTGACTCCTTGATGTGCAATGGTCTTCCTATCAGGATCCCTGTAGGTGCAGATGATGACAGCAGACATGAATAAGGCAGGTCCTCACCACCCATGTCTGCCAAGCCTCTGCACTCAGTGACTTGGCTGAAGGAGGACAGAAGCTGGTCATCAGTCTGAGATAAAACCAAGGAAGGAACCCACATCTGAGCACATGAAGGAGCTGACAGTGACAGGAAGCAGTGAGTAAGGATTTACCAAGGGTCAGTCATGCTGGATCCAGCCCTCATGGCTTCTGCAATGGAGTTGGGATGAGAGGGGGGCAGTGGATGCCAGCTACCTTTGCTCTAGAAAGGCTTTTGTAGCTGGGCTACCACCTTAGAGTCTGGGAGGGGTGATGTGCTGGTAGGGGAGCAGCAGTGGTGGAGCCAGGGCCTGGGGAAATTGGACTTTTTCCAGCCTTGGGGGTTTCACATCCCAACTGGGTGAAGCCCTGAGCAGCCTGATCTGTCCCACTCAGCAGCAGCTGGGACTAGAAACCTCCCCAAGTCCCTTCCAGCCTGAGTTACCTTGGGATTGTGTAAATACACATCAGAAAGTCCTTTGAGACTTAATTTACAAGATGCACACTAGCACAGCCAGTAGCTGTTGCCTACACTTTGTCTGCTTGAAAATCTTAGGAGTGTGCCTACACTGGTTATCAGATGTGAAAACACACTTCGTAGGAAAAACAAAAATGGTAGTTCTAGCCCAGGGCAGGGACTGGTCATATAATTTGTTAACACTGTAAGATGGAAAATAACAGACTGCCTGGCTGACCTTCCTCCTGCACTGGTGGAGGATCAGCCCTCTCTGCAGCAGCCTGCCTGTCCAGCCCCAGCTCCTCCCTGCCTCCTCCTGCTAGAGAATTCAGCTTGCAGGAGGTAGTTAAAAGCAGGTGTCCATTATATTTGAATGTCCATTATATTTGTGTATATTATATGCAGTACTCTCCTGCTGGTTTTGTTGTCCAGAAAGCTTAGTAATAAAGGGTTCAATAAGACTGAAAACCAGAAATCTGTCAGTGCTATGAGTGGGAGGTGAGGTGAGGGCTTGGGCAAAGTAAGCCTACAAGAGGTGCTTGTGCAGGTTGCAGGTCAGATGTGCTGCTGTAGGACTTGCATCATCAGATGAGATGTAATAAAGTTCACTACTGATTCAGTTTTACTGTCTTTGAAGGACATATTTATTTTTGTTGTTATTTTTTTCAAATTCTTGGTAGCAGAAGGGAGCTTAACTAATCATGTGCATGAACAATTTGTCATGTATGACAAATTGTACATTTTGTCTAGCTTTTATTTTAGGCAGATGCTTCTTTCTTCTTAATTTTTGTAACTGTGAAGTGGTTTTAAAAAATTTTATATGGTATAGAGCAGAGTGTTTTCATGGTTTTTATACATTTGTTTCTGTGTGCCATGGATGAGCAACCCTCTTCCTGACTGCTTATTTGGATGCTTTAGTAGTAAAGCTAGAAATTATGACTATTTAAGCTTCACTTTAAATTAGGTTTCCTGAACCTAAATATGAGGTTGCCTTTTTTTTAGAATCTCCTCCTAGTGTCTCGCTGCAGCTGGCCTTCAGTGAGGAAACTTGTCAAGAAACTTCCTGTAATAGTCCTAAATACCTGGCTGAATAGTTGATCTTGTTTGTTCCTTTAGTGGTGAGAAAAAAGTTATATTCCGTGCATTACTTCTTTCACGCATGTGTGGACTACTCTGTTAAGTAGTGTGATTTTTAAAGGTTAGTAATTAATTATGATTTTAGGGATCAAGTTTTTATCAGAAATGAAAATGTTTTTGCTTTCCTGTTAACGTTTTTGTGAAGGTGTTCTCTAAGACATGGATCTAGTACTGCCTGATGCTGGATAAACTTTGATAAAACTGTTGTTAGTATGAAGTGACTTTGAAATAGCTAAATTTTGTTCTGAAGGAAAAGTTTCAGCTTTTGGATTTGAATAATTCTGGAAAATGCTTATATAAGACAGCCCTCAGAATTCCCTTCCATGCTAATTTATTCTATTATTTTAGCTTTCAAGGGTAGTATTCTGTACCTGGTAGAGCAGACTGTAATATTGCTGACTGCAGTCTTATGTGATGAAGGTCACTGCAGAGCTATAATGTGATTTTTAGCACCAAAAATAAGAAAAGCGGGAAAAAAATCCAAAGCCAAATGAAGAGGGGAAATGAATTCTTATTAAAATAACAAAACTGAACAGTTGTTCGATTACCACAATTCTCATCTGCTTGTGTCCCCTAAAAAGACATAAGGGGTTATTATATTGAAGGCATAGCATGTAAGAAAATACCAAAGACTGATGTTATTTTGATCTTTTTCTTCCTTTCTTATGGAGATAATAATCATTAATTATTAATATATAGCCTATTCTGTATCTGAAATGAAAGTACATGTATTTCAAAAGAAGGTGGTGGTTTAATAATTAGAATGATAGAGTCAAACTCCATGAGCAGAATTTAAAAATTATTCTTAATTGGGGATTTCTGGCTTTCTCATTTACTTCTTTAGGGCCTGATGATTTTTAAGTGGTGGCTGACCTCCCTTTTTATTAAGAGATTTATATCCAGAATATCCAGAATGAACAGACATCTTTTAAATCTTGGGCACTTGCAGTTGTAAGCTGGATGTGGAGTCTGAGAGTGGCTGGTGTAGAGGTGCTGCTGTCCGTGACCAATCCACAAAAGGCAAAACAGGCCTCTAAAGGCTTGCTTTCCTATAGGGTGCTTTATCTGTAATCTTTCTGTACACTGGTTCAGGTGCTTGAAAATACTGGAATTAATTAAAATGAGAATTTTTTTTTTAAATTACAGACAGGAGCAACGAAAAAACAAAAAACAGTGTAAGGAGACGAGAAAGCTCTAGACCTCTGACAAGGAGCATGAAAACTTTTGTCTAGATCAGGAGACAATTTTACTTTTCACAACTTTTTTTCTTTTCCTTCTCTATGGTTTTGGTTTTGCCACAGGATGCAGCTACTGTGAGGCATGTATGTAGGCTTTTGGAATTTATCTGAGGCTTATGAGATGTTTTATTCATCACAACATAGTGCAGAGAAGTACTTCTTAATCTATTGGAGATGGTAATATTGGTTATGAAAGCAGGAGCACATTTTAACTTTCACAACTTAGTGTAACCCTGGCTGGGCAGTGATAGATTTGTCATGTTATAACCTGTTTTCTGTTTTTGTAGCTGAAAGCATCTCTTTCCAGACATAATTTATTTATTCTGATGAAGCAGCATTTCAACAATCCTGTGACATTTCAAAATGAATGTGAAAAGAAGAAGAGTCTTATTATTTCCTGGTACATTCATTTTTTTCCTGGTTTTCTTATGTTCTTTTTGCTTTTAGATAACGTAATTGCTTTAATGACATAATGGCAGTGTTTTGTGGAGAGTATTCAAAACAGGTAATCTCCTGTTGCAATTTTTTTAAGTTTACTGTGAATTGCAGAGAAACTGACATGTTATGAAACCCTGTGAATCACAGTGACTGCAGAGGTGAAAGGAGAAAAAATAGAATATTTTGTCTAAATAAACAAGCAAATGAAAACTTTCTGTTTATTATTGCCATATTTTAAGTGCTTGCTCTCTAGAAATACTGTAATAAGAAAAAGCATCTGATGATAGTATGTTAATTCATTACAGCTATTTATTCTTTCTTTATTTCTCAATATTTCCCCTGAGTGATTCATAGAGTATACTAAGTTGGAAGGGACCCATCAGGATCATTGAGTCCAATTCCTGGCCCTGTGCAGGAAATCCCAAGAATCACACCATGTGCCTGAGAGCATTGCCCAAACACTTCTGGAGCTCAGGCTTGGTGCTGTGACCATTTCCCTGGGGAGCCTGTTCCAGTGCTCAACAGCCCTCTGGGTAAAAAGCCTTTTCCTGCTATCCAGCCTAAGTGTCCCCTGACTCAGCTTCATGCTGTTTTCTTGAGTCCTCTCACTGGTCACAAGAGTGAAGAGATCACTGCTTCTTCACTTCTTCTTGTGAGGATGTTGAGGATGTTGAAGGCTACTATGAGATCTCCCCTCAGTCTCCTCTTCTCCAGGCTGAGAAGACCAAGGCAGCTCAGCCACTCCTCATACAGCTTCCCCTCCAGACCCCTCACCATCCTTGTTGCCCTCCTTTGGATGGTCTCTAACAGCTTACTGTCCATTTTACATTGTGGCACCCAGAACTGCCCCCAGCACTCGAGGTGAGGCTGCCCCAGTGCAGAGCAGAGCAGGACAATCCCCTCCCTTGCCCAGCTGTACTGCTGTGCCTGATGCCCCCAGGACACGCTTGGCCCTCCTGGCTGCCAGGGCACTGCTGGCTCATGTCCAACTTGCCACTGACCAGGACCCCCAGGTCCCTCTCTGCAGCACTGCTCTCCAGCCTCTCACTCCCCAGTCTGTGTGCACAGCCAGGGTTGCCCTGTCCCAGGTGCAGGATCCAGCACTTACCTTTGTTAAACTTCATACGGTTGGTGAATCCAGCTCACTAATTTCTTGAGGTCTCTCTGCAGGGCCTCTCTACCCTTAAGGGAATCAACACCTCTCTCCAGTTTAGTGTCATTGGCAAACTTAGTATGCCTTTGAATCCCATGTCCAAGACATTGAAGAGAAGTGAGCTGAGGATGGAGCCCTCTGGAACCCCCTACTGAGCAGACTCCAGTCTGATGTCACCTCAATCACCACAACCCTTTGTGCCCAGCCCAAGAGCCAATTGCTCACTCATCAGCTGTCTGCTGGACATTTTCTCTAGAAGGAGAGACAGTTTCCAAGGCTATGCTGAAGTCCAGAAAAATTACCTCTACTGGTTTTCCTAGATCAACTCATTGGATTACCCTATTGTAAGGAAATCAGGTTTGATAAGCAGGAGTTCCCCCTCCTGAAGATGTGCTAGCTGTCACTGATGGCTGTGTTGCCCTCCCAGTGTTTTTTCAATACTTCCCAGAAAAATCTTTTCCATGGTTTTACCAGGTACTGAAGTGAGACTGACAGCCTGTAGTTTCCAGAGGCCTCCTTCTTGATCTTTTTGGAAATCAGAGCAAAGTTTCCAGCTTCCAGTCAGTTGAGACCTCTCTGAGTTTCCAAGACCACTCCACAGTCATTGAAGGCTTTGTGATGGCATCAGCCAGCTCTTTGAATATTGTCAAATAAATCCCATCAGCAGCTAAGTAGTTTAAAAGCAGAACTAAGGTGACTCTAACCTGGAATGCTGAAATTGCTTTCTCATTGGAAAAGCTGATTGGTTAGAATAGGTTTCACTATTTGTTATGTTTCTTTTTATTTTGAAGACGGTTATCATGGAGAGTCCAAATCTGTAGTAACTTTACTTTCTGAGATTTCTCTGGTTCTGCAATGTTAAGTCAACTTTTGCTGTTAAAGGTTTCCCAGACACCGGAAGTTCTTAACAGTCAGATGTGCTCGTAGGTAATTTCACTGGTGGCCTCTCAAGAGAATAGGATACAAGAAAAGGAAATGTGTGTGACTGGAGGACTTAGAATTTCAAAGGGCCTGGTAGGTAGCTCTGTGCCTCAAATGGTTGTTGTAGGAAATGACTAAGACTGTAGTAGAAGTTGTGATGAAGCTTGGAGACAAGTGGAAAGTTATTGAGTCAACAAGGCAGGCAAGTGAGACTTTAATGAACTTAGTAGTGAAGATGGATGCAGTGAGGTTCACCTCAGAGCATGAGCTTATTTGTTCTCCCATTCAGATATCAAAATTGTGGCAGGGCTGCATTTGATTCAGTAAAACTGTTTTGAAGATGGCAACCTTTTGGTTTTAGATGTGCTTTTTGGTTTCAAGTAAGTATTTCCCTAATGTTTAGATATTAGAGTTATTTTAAAAGCTAGTATTAAAAGATATCTGTCAATCTCTCACATTGACAATGGAAGAACACAGATGCTGTGTTGTATGAAAACACAATTTAATCAGAATTCAAGCTTTCAGCCCATGTAGACAAGAGGTAGAAATTCTCATATTCATTTTTGACACAATGTGTTTGAAGTTGGTGGGATAAGCTCTTATGCTGAGCATATAAAACCTTTAAATATAAGAATGTGAAAGTCTAGGGGTACTATAAAGCTTTTATGGGTTCATAAAATTAGTTCACATAAGCCATTAAGAAGGCAGGCTCCTTAGTTATGATTATACTCTCTAAGTAGATTTGACAACCTTACTAGAAGTTAAAGTAGTTATTTCTCTGGAGTACTGAGAGGACTTTTGAGATGTCTTGTTTCACTCTGTTGCATCAGGCACATCTTGATGCAAATACAGCAGTAATGATTTATTCCTCTGTCAGTGTTGGAGTGTGACAATATAGGAGCCATTTCACATTCCAGCTAGGGTGACATTAGTCAGACTACAAACAGTTACACTGCCTACAGTTGCTGAAAATCTAAGCTGAGTAATTAGGAAAATGCAGAATACAAGAGGTGGATTGCAATGCACAAGAGTCTTAATGGTGCAGAAGAAAGTGGTTTCATTAACTGAGACACAGTGATGTTAATAACGTGAGTTTTCTGTGGTGCTTTACAGAGTGTACAACTAGCAAAACTGCAAAAAAATCACAGAAGGATATTATGCAAAACCTAACCAATTAATATCCTTCCATTGGTAGATTATCAAATAAGTGTTGAATCTTAAGTCAGTAAAAAACACCCGTGTGATTTTAGGCTACAGAGATGCTGGTTTGGATTTTTTTTCCTTACAGACACAACATAATTACTGCATGCCAAATAAACAATGACTATGAGATATAAGCACAAGTTACTACTTGCATCTCTGTAACCCACTAAGTCCAGCATTGCCCTTTCCTTGTGGTGTCTCAAGGAGAGAGCTGTAGCAGAGTAGCAACTTTGTACAAAAATGTCTATTAAAGCAGAAGTTTGCTGTATCTGTTTAATCTGTTTTTTTGGAAAGGGGATGATCGTAAAAAACCAACATCCTCACTGCTGCATACTTTTGGAGGGGTTTCTAATTCAAAGAGGAAATCAGATTCCTATGAGTGATGATTTAATTTGGCTTAAGAAAAAATGCAGCTCATCCAGCTTCTGTAGATTGCTTTTTGCACTCACCAAAATATTCTTGTGCTTCTCTTTTCTCACCATTATCACCTCTTTTTTCCACATTTCATATTTTATCACTTGCAGGACTGTCTGAACCTCCCACATTTCAGTCTCCCTTTTAAGGAATTAATTGTATTTAAAAAATGTCAGTTTTTTCTTGGAAATCAGTGGTTTATCTGTGTATGCCTTTCCCAGACTGTTCTCTTTGCATTACTTAGCTGTCCTATTCTTTCCTTCAGACTTTCTGCAACACTGAGACTACCATCTCTATGCATATTTTTCTCTTCCCACTCCAATTTTCATATATATATATGTGTATGTATGTACGAATGTGTGTATATAGATATCCATACAAAATATTTTTGGAAGATGAGTCATAAGGATGTATTTATATTGTGCTATTTTTGAAGAACAAGCAGAAGTGCTATTAAACTGAAAAGCGTTGATGGGCTCATCCCACTTTTTAATTGGGTTTCTTATCTATAGTCAAGTACAGGATGCCTGAAGCAATGTCTCTTTACCACAAGTGACTCAGTATCTCCTACCCACTAATTTTTTTTTTGTTTTGTTCTCAAAGCCTTTCCTCCTTTGTTTCATTTTCTTAGAAACAGCAATATATTTAATATGATGCTCAAACTGGTACCTGGCTCTTTCTGAGTCAGGCAAGTTGAGGCGTGGGCTGGAGCTTAGAGTTGTCTCAGACTCCACCTGCCAGAACTGAAAGGGCTAGTGAGAATATCTGGTACTCCTATGCCTAGTTGGGGGTCTTATGACATTAAAACAATCCATTTAATGTGGACACTGGAGGCAAGGCTTAAAAAAGGTGCCTGCCTAAATATGTGTGCTGTCTGGCTTTTTCCTCTTTTGTTTATTTATTTTTTTAACTTCTGGCAAAGGTTAAAAGAATATAATGACAAAATTTTGTAAGGACATTTCCAGCTGCTCATTTGCATTGTAACAGGATAGTAAGTGATTCTTATTTCTGGGCAGAAACTGAGATAGTCTCTGATAGAACTAGTCTCACATTTAATATTATTTAGTGTCATGATTTTGAGGGTAATCTTCAGTTTTGCACTGAAAATGTAAGGTTAAAATACAAGGCTTGCTTAAAGGTTAAAATATTTTTAATTTCCTATTGGCAGCAAATCGAAAAAAAAAAATCAAATCCTACCATCTTATAAGAGTGTTTTGCTTCACTTAATAATGTAGCATTAGAAAGCTGTAGCTGATTGTGCCTCCTGTGCTAATGACCCTGCTGCATATGATGCTGTTACTACAGGCAGCAAGGGAGGTCATGGTTTATTGCTAGGTTGTCTCTTGGGATGGGTGTTCTACTAACAGCTGCTTATCTCAGTAGAGTGGATGCTAAAGGAAGGAACACTTAAGTCAAATTGAGAAAATTGAGGATCTTCCATTGTTCCAGGAGTCAGAGTAGATGAGATGCCCATACCATCATAATCACATCTAAAATACTGACACTATGGTCTCAGGTTCATTCTGTTAAAATCCTGACGTGTTTTCTTAATTTGTTTTCTTAATGGCTGAACTTCAGCTGCTGTAATTGCCAGGCCTCTGGATCTTGATGTTCCCCTTGAACAGAAATCAATACTCTGCTGGCAGACAGGGAGGAGATGATAAATCTCAAATTTTGAGGTAAATTAGCTGTTAAAATGTTGATTCTGCTGGAATCAAGTGTTATACTGTTAGTGTGATAGTTGTGTATCCATTTCACACAACACTTAAAATTCATGTTAAGGGCTGGTAATGGACAAACAGCTGATTCAGTGCATCATGAAGTGGATATGAGAAGTATAGCTAACAGGTAGTATCTGGGAAGTACTTCAACAAATCAAAGATGATTTTTATGGATTTCAAAGTCAGTAAATTTAAAGTGTATATATGTACGGAAGTATATACAACTTATAACTTATTGTAAAAAAGTGCTTGGAGAAAAAAAGTTACTCTTGATATATACTGCTATTAGTTTTTCATTTGTAGCCTTAGAAATATTTATGACAGAATTCTCAACTGAATTTGACACCTGTCAGCAGATGTCGACAACAGAAGGAAAAAAATTCCAATTAATCTGTTCTCAGTATACAGCTAGGTCTGCCCTTTCAGAAAATTACTATAGCTTTTGGGAGAGAAAAAAAAAATTAATATTTTTGAAGGGCATGTGTCATGGCTATTTTCTTTTCTCTACACAAAGAGAACTGAAATTTTTGTTGAACACAGTCATCCATTCGCCAGACATTGTGGGATGTGTCTGGAGAACATTGGCAAAAAAAATTGAGATCTTTCCTTACTGTTGTAGAAAAACACACAGTTAAGACAAGCATAAATTGTACAGGCTACAGTCTACCTATTGCAACAAGTAGACTTAGAAACAAAAATTTTTATAATGAAAAAGGAGCTCAATGCTTCAAGTCAAATGTTTAGGCTATTCAATTCTGAATCAGAGTTCTTTCTGTTGGAATGAGTCTTACTTGAGTGTGTGCACTGTAAAGTATATATCTGATTTTTTGTATATAACATAAAATTTTCCGTTGAAATGTAATTCTACTTGATAGCATCACATGAGAACTGATTCACACACACAGATATAGTAGATTACAGCCCATAGTAATAAATAATTTTGTTTCAGCCTTGTTGGAAAACAGCTCCTGACTTGCAAATAAGTCTTGAACAGAGTCCTCAGAAATAGAGCAGAAATAGTCTGTCTAAGCAGCGTGGTAGAACAAATATTAGTCTTCTGGGTTTCAAGGCATCTATGTGCAGAATGTGATTTCAAAGTCTCTTTTCTATCATTTCTTCTGAATTTTTTGCTGTTAAAAGTGCTCTGCATCACTACAGGTGCTGGACTTCTGCAGCGCTTAATTGTGTTTCCTTCTGTGATAGAGATTATTTTCACAGATGGAAATGATTTATTTCATGAAGTTCTGCCTGTGACCACAGCAACTCTTGATTTACCCTGAGTAACGTGGGCTATTGTCAATGTGCTGCCATTTCCACGAAGTCTTCCTGCCATGATACTTGGAGAATTTTGGTTCCTCTTTATCTCCATTCTCAGTGTTACTATGAGCCAATTGGGCTGTTCTTGCTTAGCCAGGATCGTACCTGGAAGTGAAGCATAAGACTGGTTTGTTGGTGGTCAGGTAAATAGTAGTTTGATCTAAACACTCAGAAGAAAGAAATCCAAGAATTATTTGCTCATTTGTTCTTAGATGCATCCAGTAACAATCTAGAGGGGACTTAGAAAATTCTTTATCAGTTTCCAGATGACAGATAACTGTGCTATCATGCTTTAGCAAATTTGTGGCTGTTAGTCATTTTAACATCTACGCTGTGATTCATCTTAGGCTCAAGAGCTCACTTGCACAAACATGTTTTCACCTCTTTGGAGGATATTTTAGGAAATGCCTGTTATTAGAGACTTCTTTTAGAGACCTGCTAGAGGAGATCACCTGCTGAGAGCTTTTTTAATGTGGACAAAACATCAGCTACTTCCAGTAGTCTGCTCTGAAACCAAAAGGGGGCAAAATTCATTGAAATTGTGGAAGGTGTCTCTGCATTGCTCTGTCTACTTCTCCATTCTTCAGATTTTTTTCTCACTCAACAGCCCTTCTTTGTGCTTTGTCTAAAAGAAGCAAAACCTCTCTTCATCCCCCATCCCATTTTATTTTCATAAATGGTTAAATAGTAGAGTTTGCTGATACAGAATTTCAAAATTTCTCTCTCCCCCGGATATATTTCTTGATATCTCCTAGGACTTGATGGCATATAGTCTTATCATCTAATCTTCCTTGTCATTTAACAGCTGTTGAGCATATAATCTTGCCCTTTATACTAGTAAATGATCTTTCTTCTGCTGGCTAATATGGATAGGTACTTATGTGTGACTGGTACGTCCAAAATTCTGTCTTTGAAAAAATGTGACTGGCATTGCTGAAGCAGATGGAGGCAACTTATGAAGCTGAGGAATAAGACTGTGCTTCAGGATGATAGATGAGGAAACCTGCTTGTAATCTCCCTCTTGTCTAATGCATTTTTATTCATAACTATCCTTTCATGTAGTTTTGACATTATTTAACAATTTTAACTCCTGTAGTTTTGACATTATTTAACAATTTTAACTCCTGTAGTTTATCTAATCTCTTGCTACATGTCGTATCAAATGTTTTATTACAGTCAGAAGAGTAAAAAAATATTGTTACACTTCCCCTTTATTCAGAAATCTGTACTTTTTTATCCAAGGAGGCTGTTTGGTCCATCCAACAAGCTTAATTTGTGCTGGGTTTTCTCAAATTATTAGTCCTGCACTTCACTGTATAAGAAGTTTAATTTTATTAAAGAACCAGGGAGACCACAGCAAGGATGAGGTGTGGCATTTATGTTCCTCAAGCAGCCTTTTGATTGTCATTTGCATTAAAATGTCTAAAAACTCCCACACATGTGTATCTTTTCTTTTAAGTCTTCTGCTTACAGCGGAGTAACTTAAAATTAAAAAATAGTCCTGAAACCTGACATATATTTGGCTTGACATTGCTGTTACATAAATTTCTAGACTTTGTAAATGCAGGCACTGTCATTTGTGATCCAAGTTTGACAACTTACTTGAATCTTCCTACTGAAACAAAGGTTTTAAACACTGAATGCATTTGACAAAAATTCTGTTAGCAGAGGATGCCTCCCCTCCTCTCTTGTGGGGAGATCTTGCCTTCTATTCTCTTTCTATATGTGAGGGCTCCTGGGAAGAGACCAGAGTCACTCTAGTCAGGGAGGCAGGAGGAGAATTTTGTACATGGAGCATATGAAAGCTGAAATTGGATGATATGAACAGCTCAAGTGGCAAAGCAGGATTATATGCACAAGATAAATAGGGGAGCATTACGACAACACATGGTAACCCCAAATACAAGTATGTGGGCAAAGCCTTGATATGTCCATCTTGAGCAACATGAATCCACCTTGAAATGGATTGTATGCTGTAATTTAGATGCTGCAGAGGACACGCCGTGATACTCGGGAGGAACGACTGCAAATCCCTACAACAATTTTCACAGACCAGTCACTGGTACCTAACAGTAATTGTTTTATAAAGTTTTAGAGCTAAGTAGGAATCATAGACTTACTAGAGGTGTGCAACTTGGTTTTAGTTCTGTGTCCTGATAAGAAGGTTGGGCACATCAATACTGTGTAGCCAGATATCTGTTCTAGCCACAGTGCCTCTTCCATGTTGAGAAGTGATAACCATTGGAAGGTGTCTTATACTCTATTTTTATGCAGTGTTTCAAAGTCTCCACGAAGGGGCAAGGCATGTACCAATGACAAGTAGAAAACACAATCTTTTTATACTCCAAATATATGTCAATTAGTGTAATTTACAGGTTTTGCCCTCACAGAAACTACCTTATTTGTATAGCCAGAGGGAAGAAAGTAATGTGTATGGCCCTGGTGGCAAGACCTAGCATTTCAGGAAGTTGCCTCCAGAGCTTGATGAAGTTAAACTGTGTTCCAGATTCTACTCCCTATTGTATTCTAAATGAAGTACAATTTACATCTTCGCTCCGCTATGGTCACCTCAGTCGTATCAATAATGTTCCTAGATACAAAATACAGTTTGTAAGATTGCATTATTTCCCCTGTTCCTGGCAAGTGTTTGCTGTCATGTGACTCACTGCCATAGGTTTCCTCATGGGGGTTCAGGTTAACCAATGGTTTGGCAATAATTTTGACCACTGTGTAGAAACACTTCTACATGAGGATTTTTAAACTAAGCAGGCTTTAACAGAAAAACTGGCTGTTGTCAGAGGTAAAGACACTCCCTGGGCATCTTTATTGCTGCATGGGTATCACTGTATGATTTGTGCAATATTGGTGAGGAGAATCCTCTCAGAAATCCTGGGGGACTGTGCGTGAGCATGGAGGTTGGACTACATGATCTCCCAGTGGTCTCTTCCAGCACTGAACATTCTGTGAAAACATCGAACCAAAACTATTTCTCTTACAACATTTCCCCCTCTTAAATCTTTTTCTCAGTCTTGTGCTCTGAAGGGAATTTTCAACATTTAAAGAAATGTCAGATAGAATTTCATTAATTGAATTAATGGGATGAGCAAAGGGCAGAAACAGTATAAATTAGTTCATGAAAGTATAATCTAATTAAGCTGAGAAAAGTCTAAGATTCTTGTTTCAAAAGCTGTTCAGGACCCTTTAGCATTTCTAGTACTATTTTAATTTTGATGCATACGTTCTGTGTTTTGTTATATGCATCAAGCTACTATATAATTTGGAGTAAAGATTTCAAATGGTAGGGCAGTCCTAATTTTCCTAACTTCCCTCTCTGGATCTACTTGCAGTCATAAAATGTAATAAATTAAAAATTCCTACATTAACAAGTGTTGTTACATACTTGGCTTTAATATTTTTGCTGTAAATACCTTGCATAGTGTTTTATGCAAGAGTGTTTAGAAGCACTGTTGCTGAACTGCTTAGAAATAGTGATCGAGTAGCACTCTTTTCCAGTGCAGAGGGTCCCTATTGAGGGCTAATTGCAAAGAAAAATCTCATCAGTGCATTATGTAGTTTAATTTAACCCTCTGAATTACCTTGGGATTACAAGAAATATCTATGTGATTTTAGAGTCTACTTAAGGAAGCTCAGCTGCCAAGATGCAAGTTCTAAAGAAATCAGATAGTAAAAAGACAAAATAGTTCTCTAAATAAGGAAGGTTTGAGGCCAGGTTGGGTGGGGCTCTCAGCAACCTGGTCTAGTGCAAGGTGTCCCTGCCCACGGCAAGGGGGGTTGGAAGGAGATGATCTTTAAAAGGTCCCTACCAACCCAAACCATTCTGTGATTGTATGAATGGAGAGCAAAGTCTGGGAAAATGGTCTTTCACTCCTGCCACTAAATAAAGTTGATGTTCTGATACCAGAAAAAAACAAATGCAATTCTAGTTGGTTTGTTTTTAAATTATCAACTTACACCAACTATAAAATCCTTTGGAAATAAATTCTGAATTAGTTGCACATGTGTACTTATAGAAAAAAGAAAAACAAACCAAAACAATGAAAAGAACAATAGCTGAATGTTAAAGCTATAGTACAGAAAGAAGATAGACTAGGTCAGATTGCATGGGAAGTTTCACCAAGCAAAGGAGTGTTGTAGGTAAAACAGTATTACAGTAATATTGCATGTATTTTCAAGAATATGAGGGGTGAGGTGGAGCTTTGAGGTTGGTTTTGTTTGGGTTTTTTTTTGGTCTCACTCCAAATTATTAAATACCAACTTTTGCTTTCTGGAATATGAAAATATGTGTTATTTATGTTACAGAGAGGGCAAATATTTAGAAGAAGATTTAAAATGCTGGCACCCTTCCAGGAAAAGACTAAAATCTAAACATGGAACAGGTGCCTTGTGTAATTTGTGGGTTTGTTCTTTTCCAGGGCTTAATCCTCATATCTATAAAGGGATATCAATAATGCAAACATATATCTATTTTTAAAAAAATCATCAATAAATTTGTAGTCCGCATATATTATACAGATTACTGAACCATATCAAAGCCAAGGGGAAGAGGCTTAGTTATATGCATATTCTGCATTCTTCCTTATGATTTCCTCATCTGGAATGGGATCTGCCAGAGTCCTTGGGATCATTAGACCTCCACTCAGCACATGGCAGGAGGGGTGTGACGGCATGATTTTCAGCGCAATCTCTCACAATCACAGATGGGTTTAGACAGTCCTGTCTGTCATTCATACTATATCTGAACAGATTGGGCCCCTGAAAAAGTTTCTGCATTTCATTCTGCAAGCTGGCATGCCAAAACCCAAACTCCCTGTTGTAAATTTATGTGCTCTTTCCCCCATGAAGGACACATGGAAGTGTTACTTTGAGCTGTGCTGCAGTGACGTGTGCTCAAGCACGGGCTTCCTCTGCGGATGACCCAAGGGTCTCTGGGTTGAAGGACAATATTAAGGGAGAGAAAAGGTCCCTTTGTGCTTTTTTTATGAACTTGTTCTACTTAGAGCATAGTGAGATTCTGTTCCTAATCTCTTCTGCTGCGTCTTGAATCAAACCACAGGACTCACAGTAAAGTCAGAGGAGACAGGTGTTTTAGGCTAATGCAACCAGATTAGAGCTATTTCCTTTCCTGAAAAAAAGGTGATCTCTGTTTAATGACTTTTTATAGCTTCTACATTATGTAAATTGAATTTTGAACGTGTTTCCTAAACATGGTATGAAAAATTATGTCATTTTTGAGACAGAGTTTTTGATTTCGTGTGGTCTAGATAAATTCCTTGAATAAATTGGGCTGTTGTTGAGATCCCAGTCAACTTTACCTTGGCCTAACTTTTCACAATACTGAACTTCTTCTTTCAATGTCTTCTAATTAAGAGTTTGCAAAAGGGCCCTTAAACGATTTATTCAGAAACAATTTTTGTTCCTATTCATCAATAAATAATTATGAAATGGCACCAAATCGTTCATGAGAGATCCCACAGTGGTGTCGGGCAAGTTGTTCTGGCCAGCCCTCAGGTCAGAACAGGGTCAGCTGCAGCAGGTTGTTTAGAAATGTGTCCTCTTCATTCTGAGTATCTCCAAGGACAGACCCACTGCAGGAATTCTCTGGACAAGTTGTGCCAGTCCATAACCATCATCACCATTGGAAAGGCTTCTCCTTCTTTTTAAGTGGAATTCCCTGTACCTCAATGTGTGCCTATTTCCTCTTGTCCTGTCACTGTGAACCACCGAGAAAAGCCTTGGCCCACATTCTTTTCTCTCCTCATCCTCATTTATATCTGTGGATAACATCACTCTGAGCTTTCCCTTTTCCAGTCCAGCCCTCTCAGCACCTCCTCATATGACAACAGTTGCTTCAAGCCCTTCACCATCTTCATGGCCCTTTGCTGGTGTATCTCCAGAGGTTCCATGTGTCTCTTGTAGTGGGGAGTCCAGAGCTGAACACGGCACTCCAGATGCAGCCTCACCAGTGCTGAGTAGAGGTGAAGGACCATGTCCCTTCACTTGCTGGCAGTGGTCTTCCTAATGCACTCAGGATGACCTTGGTCTTTGCTTTTTTGACCACCAGAACCCCCACAGTATTTTCTGAAAAGACACATTCCAGTTACTCAGTCTGTGCTGGAGCCTGGAGTTATTCCTCCCCTGGGACAGGACTTGGTACTTCCTTTTGTTGAACTAATTGAGGCTACTGTCAGCCTGTTTCTCCAGCTCATTGGGGTCCCTCTTGCTTGCAGCATACCCATTTGGTCTGTCAGCCCCTCATCCCACATTTGTCATCTGCAGGTCTAACGACAAATAGCTCTGAGCAGAAAAGCCTAGTTGCCGTGATCTAAATTGCTGCATGAAAATCACTTCGTTTCCTTTATCAAAATGCTTCAAAATGTTTCATTCTATGATGTTGCTAATGTGATTCTGTAAATTAATTTTGTCAATATCTTCAGCTCTGTCTGTTGGATACTACCACATTCTGTGCTGAGAAGGACAAATCCTACATCTGCTGTCAGCTCAGAAGTCTTTGAATATGTAATTGAAACAGTTGGTCAACCACTGAAATTCTTAATGGTATTCAGAGGTTCCAGGAGATTGATCATCTGATCAGATGCCCCTGTTTTAAGACCTACCCAAGTTTTGAGCCCTCAGAGCCTATAGGCTACAGGCTAGGAAGGAGGTTTGTTCTCTCTGGTCAGTAGCATGCCAGTGAAGTGCCTTTGTTTTGAAATTTGATTGCTTTTTAAACTACATCAGGCTATATGAAGTAGCTAGGCTTTTTCTTCTTTATTTTCCTTGAAACAGACCATCATTCATAATTATATGATCTGAAAACATTTGATGTCAATGTGATTTGAAGTGTGATTTGAACTTTTTTTAGTAAACAGTGGAACAACTCTTTTTGTGGTATATCCCTAAAAATAATCAAATACATGGGTTTTGATGAGGGATATTCAGGTTTTTTTTATATTGCTTATGCAAGGGGAAATGAAGAAAATATGTCTAGCAGTAATTTACGTTGAAGAGTATGTTGTAATTTGGTTTGAGAGGTATTTAATAAAACTTTTCTTAGCAGCCTTTATTTTTCTTTCTTCTTAGAAGTCAAAGTCTGCTGCTCTTAATAAGCACTTCTAAACCAATTCAACTAAATTGCAGTGAAAGATTCATTGCAAATTCTTGGAATATGCTTCAGGGAAGTCTTTAGGTTACATCCTTCCTTTCGTTTCAAGTTGAGAGATATTGTATTATGAGTTATCACTCTTTGAAAATAAAAGTGAGATTCTAATACTCAGTGATTCTTACTCATGGTAAAGAAAAGAAAATATTTTACTGTATTGAATAGCATTAATTTGCACAAGTGTATGTGAAATTAGACTAGGCAGTTTTAAATAAATCCTGTCTTTTATATTAACTTCTTCTTGTATTGATCTTTGATTGTGGGATACTTTCAAAGCTAAATGAAATTGCCTGAAAAGATCTGGCTACTTTTATACTCAGTGTTTGCCTGTGTGCACTGTGTAGGCATTTTGCTTACACAAAAGGCGTATTGCAAATTCAGTATATATATTCAGAAGTAAGATTTTAGGTATGAAAGGCTCAGTCTTGCAGAGCTGGTGTTGGCTTCCCAACAAAGCAGAGCAGTCTGTGTCCCTTGGCCACTGCAGCCAGCCTGCAGTGAGTGTTGCTACTGAAGTTCCACTCCCAATCCAGCTCAAGGCTAGTGCAGGTCTCATGGATTACACCACTGGCCACCACTCCGACCCCAGGGGAGCCCTGCAACCCCCACCCCTCCCTCAGTGCTCCTTCTCTTGGGGCATCTCTGAGGAAACATCTTGACTGTGTAGGGAGCAGCTGTGCAACTCTCAGGAGTCTGGAGCCTGCCTACATTTGCAGACTGAGCTGTGCCCTGGGTGATTTTTACAGTGAGGGACCAACACGTCTTTCAGCTTCTTCAAGGGCCTTTGCACAAACCAAAAAATGTAACTTCACAGGCTTTATTCAGATAAAGTACTGGAACCTGCTGACTGGCAGGTCTGCAGGAGAAGCATGGGAAAAAGAAACCTATTCAGTCACGGGCTTCTAGTGGCTGTGATGAGAGTGGTGTGTTGACAGCTAATGCAGAAATGGAAAAAAAGTTATCTAAAATACCAGTTTGAAATGTAAAAATGTGGAAAGAAAATGGTATGTGCTATGTTAATCTGTACACTAGTGATCAATGAAAGGATAAAGTGTCTTAATGAACCCAAACAAAATATACTAAACTGAAAGTATTTCTAGAAGCTTTCTGTGTATCAGCAGGTATTGGTAACTTAATTCAGGATGTATTTACGTATTGTTGTTTGACTTTGTTGACAGGACTTTTATATGCTGGTTAAAAATCTTGAAAGCTTCCAGCAGTAAGTATAGGAACAAAGGAGAAGGTGGAACACGGCAGTGCAAACAGAGTAAATATCTGATACTGTAACAGGCAGGGACTTGTAGCCCTGCTGTATCGCGGTGCTGTAAGAGGAGAAATTAGGGAAAAATTAAATTGTGGCTGTATTGAATTCAGATACAATTAGTGAATGAAGGAATGTTTCCAAAGTTTAAAAATTACATTTGTAGATTTTTAAAAATTTTCCTACATATGTGTGGTTACTTCTGCGAAAATTTTTTTCAGTGAGAGGTTCCAAGAAATGCATGGGTTCAAAGGTCATGTGTGATCTGGACTTGAGATAAGTTAGAATTGCAGATGTGACCCCAAAATAATCATTGCAGTGCCCTTTCTATCCAGCAAAAAGATCGAGATATTTCAGTAATAATCCCACAAAGGAATATTATTGTCATTTCTTTGGTAATGACATTCCATCTCTGATTTGGAAGCAATACTCAGAATTATGAGCAATTTACTGAAATCTGTGGGGAAAATAATATCTTTTTAATCCGTTGATATTTTATACAGCATATTTTCCATAAAGGCAAAGCAAATATTTTTCTAATAGTGTTATGGTTGTATTATGATGTTTAAGATAATTCCTTTTTATACTTTCTAACAAAATACAGATACGTTTAGGAGATATCTGGTTTATTCTGTTTTTATAAAGACATTCTTGCAAGAAAGTTTACAGTGTCAATCGAGATGTTATATGTTTTAGAGATATAAGTCCGATGCTGCAAAACAAGTAAATTGTTACAAAGCAGATGTAAGTTGGGAAAACCATTTGCAGCCTACTTTGTTTCTTCAAGAGCAAATGAGTCAGTGAAGATGACAGGTTTTGTGTGCATTAATGAAGTAAAGACAGTAGTAAGTGAAAACATATTCCTCTGAAATATAACAAAGGTGGCTGGTGCCATCTTCTGGAGGTGGCAGTGATGATTCAGACCACCTAGGATTCTAGACTGAAAAACTTAGTTGTTTGGTTTGGTTTGTTTTTTTTTTTTTTTTTTTTAAATGCAGTTCAGGATGTTTCAAACAAACAGAATATTAAAAGAAAAAGTATGTAGAAAAGAAGTTGCACATCTTGGTAGCACTTGATCTGTCTGGGACATATCAGCTTTTCCAATGCTGATTTTCCAATTTTTGTAAGCCCTGAATTGAGATAGCTGAAAGCATTTATCTCTAACTCACAGAAAATGATCTTGTGTAAGTTATCTAACATTTAACACTAAATGACTGGGATTGTTTTGTTTTGTGGTTTGTTTGTTTGTTCTTTGGTTTGGTTTTGGTTTTGTGTTTGGTTTTGGGATGTCTATTTTGAGGGTTTGCTGTATCAGTACTTTGGTGTCAGAGCAGAGTTCTAGGGCAGCTTTCCCAGGAGCAGCCTAAGCCTGGAGCTGTGGGTGTGTACACATGGCTGTATGTCAAGCCATGCAGGACCAAAATATGATATGATCTCCAAGATCACTGGCAGGTTTTGTCTCTCCTTATGCACCTCTACTTAGGTGATATATTTTTTGTTAAGAAAATCATGTTCTGTCTATGTTTAAATGTTACAGTTTATTCCTCCTTCTTCCATTCCTTCATTTCATTGACAGCTGAGAGGGAGCTTGTCTTCATAGTACAGCTGTGAACCTTCTGTAACAGGGTTGTGTCTCTTCTGTAATTCAGGCCTGCTACTTGATATAAAAGGCCTTGTAAAACAAAACAAACAACACAAAACAACAGATGAAGACTGTGAAGGATGTTGCTCTGTTTCTTGGGTATTTTTACAATCAGAGTGGAAGATCAGTAGTTTTCTAATCTTATTTAAGGCTTCACTTCAATTGAGCCTTATTTTTTTTATAGTTACTGCTTTTTGGCTTTTATTGGAGGTACAGGGTGACTGAAGCCAACTGAAGATCAGAATTTACAGAAAATATTTGCTTTGGTTGATGTGCAAATGCTACCAAAAGATGCAACCAACAGTTAATACTGAAGTAAAATACTGAGCGCCTTTTTTTTTTTTTTTTTTCCCTAAAGAACATAGTTGCCTAGATGCTTGTGTAGGTTTGGGGTTTTTTAAAATTTCTATTTCAAATGAGTATGTAGCAAAGAAAATTAGTTGTCTGCTTGCTGTCTTCCCTTTAGTGTTGTGATAGGATACTGCTGTGCTTCATTGGTTACTGGAAAGCTACTGAAATAGGAGAAAGCATATCTTATGTAAGTCACAGCAGGGAGCCCACAATTGCTTTTTATTCTTGTAATATGCAAGTATCTGACTGGTAATGAGAAGACAGTTGTTGCTAATCACCTTTACATCACAGTGATGTATTCTCCCCCTCCCCCTAGAATATCGTGTGTATACCCTGTCCTTAATCTCTGCATATGTTAATGGTTGCATAGAGCTCCAAACCTCTGTGCCCCTTTTTGATAAAAGCAGGAAAGTCCCAGTAACACAGCTCATCTCTGCATAGCTATACTCCTGTCCTGCAGGCTGATGTGGTGGTAAGATGCCAAATGAAAGCTAAATACAGTATTATTTAA
Organism: Promerops cafer; assembly: GCA_013398275.1. Taxonomy (NCBI): domain Eukaryota; kingdom Metazoa; phylum Chordata; class Aves; order Passeriformes; family Nectariniidae; genus Promerops; species Promerops cafer. Next base: position 52,055 of record VZSE01010767.1, on the reverse strand, counting down.
TTAGGAACAGGTTCTTATTTACCTGTCGCTTTCTCAAAAGGTATTTTTCTTCCTTCTGTTGCCATTGTTATTCTTGGAAGATTGTATTATGCAGTGATGTAGACATTGAGTAAGGCATTGGGTAAAACCACTTCCAGTTTAAATACATGGGAAAAAGATTGTTCTTCTAATTTGAAACATGGAGAAGGAGAAAATAAAAATTATTGTTGGTATGTTGGATACAGAGAAAAAGTTCAGTTGTCATCTATAGTTAAGCAAAATTCCATAAAACTAGTAAGTAAAATAATTCCAACCAAACTTCAGTTATAATGTAATTTCCTTAGGAGAACAGCAGGATTGTTAAAATAACTTTTAAAATATAATTCTTTCACTTTGCAGAGGAAACATATTATTAGCACTGAAAAATTACTCAGTCTTGTAAAGCAAAGGACTAGTATTTCCTGATGTTTGCTTAGCATCACCTTCAGCAGGAGGTGATACTGTGTACACATATACATTTATACATATATGTCACTTTTGCAGTGTAAAGCCCTTATGGAAAGTCATAAGTGACATTAACACAGGCAGACTCGGGAATGTGGAAGGAATGTCCTCTTGAGAAGTGCTGGGTGTGTTCAGCCTCTTCTGTGGGTGGATTTTGTAAAACTGGATGGCACTGTAATGTTTAATGCTACAGGTGAATGTTGAGATGATTGAAAACAGCATGTCCTTTTGGAAATTTGAGCAAGAGGTGAAAATACAATTTTTTTCCTTTGTATTTTGAGAGAGGAATGGAACTCCAAAGTGCTCACCAAGTACAATGTTGATGTGGGCTCATATAGTGATGACTTTGTTAATTAATTTGTGTGAGTTTATAGTATAATCAAAAATATAATCACATATTATTCAATTAATATGGTCTAAATGAAAGCTAGTGAAAACAGTGTATGTGGAAAATATGAAAAATTGCTCTGCTTAATGATTGCTTTGACAGCTGCTACAAATGGTACTTTCAGGTCAGATCACAAGTCAAATTGCTTCATTCCACTTTAGTAAGTATATATGCATAGAGGAGTGTCACCTCTGTACCACAGAGCCACACCAGGAATTTGTTCTAATTTTCCATTAAAACACGTTGTTAGTTTTATAGTTAGAATATATTGTCTGGTAAGAATTGCTTATGTTGTACAGGGCAATTATATTAAAATATGCACACACTCTACATATTTATTAGAAACACACACTTTCCTGCATATTTAAAATGGTTTTGCTAGGGTTTTTTATTTGCATCTTCAGGGAAAAATGTCACATTCTTCTGAAAATATATATTCAGTTCAATTATAAATCTAGTAGTTACAGTGTTTCCTTTTCAGTAGTGTTTGGCATTTTATTTAGGAATACCTGGGAATATGTAAGTAACTGGGAATTTGATTCCTAGTGCTCATCAGTGAAAACTGTCTATTTCATTCTATTTATTTGCCCCAGTGGAGTCTGCTTAGGTTAAAATAACAGGTTAATTCTTTATTTTGACATTTTGACAGACTGGGGAACCTTTGTGAATGATGTCATCATGTTCTTTCTCAGGTCTGTAATACAAAGGTTTACCTTATTGCACAAGCTAATCCCACTCTGCTCAGAAATGTTGCCAAAGTTTTGGCATATTTGTTGATTTCAGCACTTCCTATTCTATATTTCATTATCCTGGCACCTTCTGAATCACTCAGATTTCACATAATCCCTGCTCTTCAAATGTAGCTCAGCTGCTTAAATGGGTGGGTTGATACTATTTGTCACTACTTCTTTATGCTTAAATGAACCACCTTTAAGTTCATGCACAAATTTTTCTAACTTCCTATTTCACCTGCTTACTTTTTATCATTCTTGCCTCTTCACATCATGAGTGAGGATTTGGCAAGCAGTTTCTCCTACAAATGTTTCCCTGCCTCTGTGAGCACAGTATCTTACACATTCTTCCTAGTTTAGCAGAACAGTCCTCATGCATTCAGACTCAGCTGTAGTTAACTCTATCTGTAGTTCTCCATCTGGATCTTTGCAGATAGATAGACAGATCAATGCCTACTTTTATTTATTTAAATAATGTAGCTCTTTGTTTCCTACCATTTCTTGGAATTCCCTCTGAGCATATGTTCTGTGGGGATGAACAAATTAGCCCTCTAGTATTTGTACAATATTTGGTATTCTGGAGTTTCAAAAATAAATATGTGCTTGGCAGTGCCTGCACGTAAGAGACAAATGTGGTGCCAAGCACCTACAGTTTAACTAAATCAATTTTCTGTTTTGTTCCAAAGTATGCAGGGACACAAGGTACTTAAATATTGAAGCAATATGGTCAGGATGTAATTCTGACATCACTAAGTTTGCAATGCTGCCCTCAAAGAAGTGTTGCAGTATACATGCTACATGTTTAAATGCATATTTTTACAGGCCAAGACAGTTTCTCATCACACAGTCTGGTTGAAAATCTTGAATAAATCTATTAAAACCATGGGAGTGGTCCATGGACTCTGTCTAACAGAGATGTCTTTTGAATCAAAAAAGCTGAATTGGATTAATTTTGGCTTTAGCTTTCCTGAGTTCACTTTCAAATTTTGGGCATGTAGGAATAGGTATTTTAATAGAAATGCCAGATTAGTTCCTACTCTGGAGAAGGTATTTTGACATGGGAAAAACAGACAGTGCAGAGGATGGCATTTTAAATTAATTTCCAGCACCCACAGAAACTAAAAGAAGTCAGGAACTCCTTTGTGGAGAGGAAATCCCTGCTCTGTCAGAGGATACCATTCACATTCTTGCATCAATCAAAGCAGCATGCTGGGTTGTGGTTGGCAGGATTCAAGACCAAGAGGAAATGCAGATGCTGCCTTGGGTTGGCCAGGTTCATAAAGTTACGTTTTTAACTCCTGCAGATGTTGGGCCAAGATCAGAAAAGCTAAGATCAATTAGTCTTTATTTACAGAGAAAGAAATTTCATATTTCAAAGACCACACTCTGGAGTGTTCAAAGATTAATTATTTCTCAAAGAATACAAAATATAATTTCAAATTTATCTTTTTCTTTCAAAGTTCTTTTATTCTTAGCAGAAATAGTGTGTTTGAATTCCATAGTAAGTCTTTGTTCTGGTGGATTATGTAATTTCAATTGAAAATACTGGCACAGCAAATATTCACAACTGGAAAACAGTGAGAGCAAAAATATCTATTAAGTATCTTGAAAGTCAATAGTGATTTTCATTCCTATTTATCATGAGTTACCACATTTCAATGAAACTGACAGGAAGAGTTCTTTTATTAGATTTCACTCAATTATTCTTCAATAGCCCACAATAACTGTAATAATACTTAGAAAAATTATATAAAAACTCAATAGAAGAAGTGTGGGAGAAAGAAGCTGATGGAAAAAAAGAATTTTAATTCAGACATCTCTGCAGGTCTCATGCATCTCTGGCATGATTAAGCCAGTGAAAGGAAAGCACCTCTTTTCAGTGATGTTTTTTCAAAAATGTGATATGGTTTAGAATGGACCATCTAATTACCAGAATGGAATTGAATCCTGTTCAGCAGTTCAGGTAAATACAAGCAGCTTCTTCCAACAGGATAAGAATAATAGTTTTGAGTTTGATCTTTTACCCCTAAAATATTAATAGATAAGTTGCAATCCAGAAATGTGTTGACTTTTTGTGATGCTTGTCAACACCTTTGTTATAATCAGTGGTGACTTTAATGACTATATTCAAGAGATATAATATTCATAATGAAAATTATTTGTGAGATCAGATTGAGAGATCATTTTGATGAACTTTTCTGTCCTGTCTAGCATAGGAAATGTGCTAGGACGTGCTCCCTCAGGCATTGATAGGTATTTAAACTACTGTTTAAATGTCACTGCCTTGCTGATGTTCTTGCTTCCCCTCCTTAATAGTGGGAGCAGAGTATGTTCTTAGCTTTTTAGGAGCAATAATCAATACTAATTGGTGAGTCATAACATTCAAATAAAAGAGAAACTTCATTTTTCCATCATGTGAATTGCTTGTTCTCTAAGTATTTCCAAAGTTAGCCTTTCTAATGGATCAATGCAAGTATCCCTGTCCTCTTATGTCCAGGCTGCAGATTAGACTAGCATGCCTTTAATTAGCTTTATTAAAAACTGTTGTGAAAACTTTCTGAAATAAAAGGCTGACCTCTGTAGACTGAGATAACCCATGAGAGGATATGTTTTTTCTCTTTTCTGTATGACACATGCATGCAGGACAGTATGAGTTTGTGGAGACAGTGCTCTTCTCAGCAGTGACTTTCCAGCATCTCTAACTGATTGGTTGTTTATGACTTCAGATAGGTGTGACATGGATCACGTACATTCCTTGCTTAACCTGAGCTGGATGTCTCTGGACTTTCCTGTTTACTTCAGACTTCTCTCTGGCTCCTCATGTAATCTGTCATTGGAATCCAGCTCCACTTAGTGGTGGTGAACAGCCAATGTCTCTCTCTTATTTTGCAGAACTTGTCAAAAGTAGGTGACACCACTGTTAAGAGCCACAGGGCTGAAGTTAGATTTTTTGAGGGAAGAGGTTTTATAAACTAACCTAAATGTTGATTCTGAAGGAATAAAAATTTAATTTTTATTACTGCCAGGAAAAAAAATATGGAGGAACATTTCATGGGATTTTATTCAGATGGTTCTTTAATATCTCCAGTAAGAGAGGCTCCACAACCTCTCTGGGCAATCTGTTCCAGTGCATGGCCACCTGCAGAGTAAAGTTCTTCATGTTCCTCTTGTTCCTTAACTTCCTGTGCATCCATTCCTGCCTGCTGTGTTTCTTCTACCTGCTTGGTATTACTGAGAAGAGCCTGGCTCCATCCTGACATCTTTCCCTCAGATACTCAGGGACATTGATAAGATCCCCTCTCAGTCATCTCTACTCCAGGCTAAACAGACCCAACTCTGGGGCTTCCACGGAATTGCAGAATCCTTTAGGCTGGAAAAAACCTCTAAGATCATCAACTCCAGCCCCTAAGTTTTTCCTTGTGAGATGCTCCAATCCCTTAATCATCTTTTTTGCCCTCTGCCAGACCCCTGTCCAGGAGCTCCATGTCTCTCATGTCCTGAGGAGCCCAGAACTGCACACAGCACTCATGTGCCCTCATGGGCCACAGGGTCACACTTCTGGCTCATGGACAGCTTGGTCCTCTGCAGAGCTACTCTCCAGCAGGTCCCTTTCTGTCCAGTGCAGTAGAAAAGGCTGGTCAGAGAGAAACTACAAGCATAGGCACATGTCATTTGGCATCAAGGGTATGTTTTGCATCCACAGACGTTATGATTTTGTAAGTCCCAGATATGCTCTCCTCAGCTTTCTCCATTACAAATGGAACAGTTCTATCTTCCTCAGTCTCTTCTAGTAGGGCAGCAATTCAGTTCACTTTATCAGTCCCATGATTATGGAATTATATTAGGTTTATGTGAAATGCAGTCTGCATTTCAATAAAATTTTAACTTCAAAGTCATAGTCCTTTTCCAAGAGTTAATAGAGTTTTACGCTGCTGTTTTTTTTCCTCAAAAGATTTCTCAAATGAGATATCACACTCACTGATTCTGTGATCTATCTGCAAGTCAACCATGAGGCATTTTTGAACAGATTTTAAATACTAAGCTTAAAATTAGTCATATCTGTGAAAAATCTTTTAATTGAGTAGTCCACTCATCTTTATACTATGCAGAACAAGCTGGGTACTTATCACAGTTGGCATAGTGATTGAATTTCAGAGAGAACAAGCATATTAAAAAGGAAAATGACCAAAAATAGTCAATTCAGGATACAAATCAGAACAAACAACCTGTTGGTTCTAGACTGAAGAAAGAATGTATGTCTTTACATTTTATGCCCTGAAAATACTGTTCTACTATATAGAGATTTTTGTGCTTAAGAATTTGGGTGAGAACAAGAGCTCAGGAGGAATGCTGGGAATAGTTTTGATAAAATAAATTTGATTGAGACCTCTGAGGTCTCATGGTTAGTCTTAGAAGGAAGTTGTCACTGTTTGAGGTTTAATGACTGCGTATCTTGAGTTGCTTGTCAGTTTCCTTAGCGTAGCTGATACAGTAGAAAGGCTCATGCAGGATGTCCTGCCCTGGAAATTCATGCCTGTTTCTTGGCATGTGTTGTGAAGACCCGGCATGAGCAGGAAACCATTGTGGCAAGTCAGGGGAATGAATTAGAGGCCTGTGCAGGAAAAGGGGGAAGTGCAGATTATCAAGGAAAACATAGCATGCTGAAAAGCAAGCATGAAAATGGTGGCTGTAGTTATGGCAGTGTTGTCTTCTGGCAATCACTCAGTTCTGAAAGGAGCCAAGGCCTCACACTGCCTGCAGGTAGCACTGCTTGGCAAGAAGCACCCCAGTTTCTCCCAAGACAAGTCTGCTTCTGTTAGGAGTGCTTTTTGAGGTTTTAAACAGGGGCAGCTTGTTACTTTGCAGCTTTCATGCTTAAATAACTTCCCCATCTTTGGTCATAATGTGATGTTAAGGATTTAAAAACATAGGGTTTAATGATTCCTCATTAATTTTGTGGATATCTAAGTATAAGAAATCTGACAATGCAAGTCTCTATGTCAGTCTTCATGGTGGCTCTGTCCTGCCCATTCTGCTGCTCTTTCAGGATGTTCAGCTGTTGGGTTGGCATACCAGTAGCTCACCACATGCTCTTGCTTGTGGCTCACCCACAGATCTGTTGCCCTATCCAGATTTAACAAGCCTTATTCAATACTCGCCTTTTGTTTCTCTGCCTTTTCTTCTTAAAATTCAAAGGCCTCCTAATACTCTTGCTCTCTTTCGATTATGCTGTTTTATACTTTATCCTGGGCCTTGACTGGCATTTGTATCCACCCACTTCCCTCCTGTTGTCTGAGAAGCTACCTCCACAAGTGTGTAAGTGCAAACATTTAGCCATCTTGCCTTTTTGTTCCTTATGTTATTTTTCCTCCTCTTCCCTCCCTCCTTCACAGACAGCTAGGTATGTGTCTCAACATGTGGCGTATATACTTAATATTATGTTTAGATGCTTGTTACTCCCCTTAAACATGTCTAAACAGAATAATAAGTATGGTCCTTACTGATCAATTTCACAGTCTCTCTGGGCAGATAAATAACTGAATTCCCAAAATGTTTCACAAACAAATCTTCCGTAGATACCTACTGAAATATCTTGGGATTTTAGAAATTCTGTATCAACTGATGCTGTTTTGAAAACAAGTGATTGCATTTGAAATGTGGAATGTACATGCATGTATATCGCACCCCACCCTTCAGTATTTGAATATATCGTCTTTCTTCTACTCCATTTTCCTCACTGAATTAGAAAACATAGTTTTTAACATGTTTATACAAAATCTCTTGAAAATTCAAAGCTAAGTGTTAGCATGACAATTCCATAAGAATTGTTTGAAAATGAAGACATACACCTGGAACACTTTTCCCACTCTGACTAGAGTTTCTGGAAGGCCCTCTGTAGTTCACTGTAGATGGTGACATCTCTGGGAGGGAGATAAGCCAGGTTAGCATGCCTTGCTACAGCAGAGGTATTCTTTGTCTGCAAAGGGGCAGTGAGGTCTTATGAAGGATGAGACCTGTCTGTCGATAGCAAAACCTAGGGCAGTCTGGGAGACTCATCTTTAAAAGAGATGCTTCACAATATTGTATTGTCTTAATTGCTAAGACTTTGGGTAACCTGCTAATAACCAGACCAAAAGTTTATTTTGTACAGTGAGAGAAGTTGACTGTGCTGAAAGAAAAATATGTCTGGCACACTGAATTTATTAGGGTTTTTCTCTTTCGTCTTTGGTTGTGTAGTGTAATGATTTCTTTGAAGTACACTTTTGGTTGTGTAGTATAATGATTTCTTTGAAGTCCAAAATGTTTTGTTTTGTGACTGACAGCTACTTCTATAGCAGCTGGTAGTGATATTGTAAATGTTTTGGGCTAGATATTCTAATGAAGGTTCTGACACATATGTATAAATAGCCCCCTTCCCCCTACTGATCCCCTCGTCAGAAATTTTCTATGTATATGAACCTACCCTGAATTCTTTTTGTTTTGGAGAACATCCCTGTAGACTGAAAATGAGGAAAATAAAAACCTACAGGAGAAGAACTTGTTTCCAATATAGCACAAAAACAAAAATTCTATTTACACAGAGATCTCTTGTTGAGATTTTTTTTTTTAAATTTAATATCAGTCAGAGTTTTATGTAAATCAACATGCTTTGAATGGATGAATTTTGAGGTGATGTTTTAATTATAGATATATATATTCCCTGAACTTCTGTTGTGTCATTAACATCTGGCATATCTCTTGAAACCTCCCATCTCCCCCAAAATTCATTTGAAATTAAATTCATCATTTCATAATCTTAAATTATACAAACAGTTATGACAGCTTCATAACCTTTTTTTGTTTCTTTTCATATAGCTTTAAAAAAACACATAACCCCCCAAATTCTGTGTTAAATAACAAGTCCCTAGAAGTACTTCACCACTCAGCTCTCAGGCAACTTAGGGGTCTATGACAGACATCGTAAATTTATTAGCTTCACTGTGTTTTGTCTCATGCCTTGTTCTAAGGACTCCCAAATGTGATGTAGATATCCATTACTTTATTCCCTTCTCGCTGAATTCCCTTCTTTCTTTTCATTATTTTAAGAAAATATGTAATCCCATGACATGCAAGTGAAGTCTGAGGAAACTACAGAATTTGTCTCTATTTGAGGTCAATAATGGATAATAAAGTACTATTGCATGGTGGAAAATCATTTGATGAAGAGATAAATATATACTTAGCTAGATTAGTGTTCTGAATTCTTTCTCCAGAATCTGTGTTTTGACATAGGATTAATTAGAACCAAAGAAACACAGTAGGACACTGCCAAATCAATTCAGTAACAGGTTATAAGACAGAAAATGTTACAAATGGCTGCTTTTGACACCTCTGAAGTGCCACAGAGTACTGAATACTGAAGAGTAATAGTTCAAAAGTGCACCAAAGCAGTGTAAAAGTTAATCTGCTCACATAACATAAACTCATAGCACAGGGATGAGCCTTTAGGATATTCAGTGTTTTGATGGTAAGCATTCTAAAACAACCTCCTCTTCCCTCCATGTATTTCAGGTCTGGTTTGGGGTTTTTTAAATACAAAATACCTAACCAGCTATTTGAATCAAAATCAGCAATGCTGTATTTTACAGTGAATTCGTGTTGTTCACATTACAGAATATAAGCAATTATGAAGGAACATTAACTCCAGGATAATAATTTCCTATAATTTGAGTCTCCAATCTTTGTAAATAAGCAAATTGATCTTTCTCAAGAAACCTAATTTCTTTATCATCTATGTAAATTTTATATGCAAATACCTGGAAGGGAAAAGCAGCTGGAAAATTACCTTTTTAATCTCATACTTAAATGCTTGGTGTTGGATTACAGATGGTGTGTTTGTTGCCTGGTGAACACATGCCAGTATGATTAGGGTTTTACAAACTTTAGAGAGCTTCTGTTTTGTGGTGGGTGTGCAGTAGAACTGTTGAGTTAAGTTCTAACTTTAAGTCAAGTCTGAGGCAGATGCCACCACCTTACTAGGTTCTGCAAGGCTACTAGAGTGAGGTAAGAGCCATGAGGCCACGGTGCTGTGACACACTGCATGCTCCATCTTACAGCTGCAAAAAATGTGACCCTTACTGCAGTTCTTGCAGTGCTAAGGATAGACCAGGGTCTGAAAATTAAATGATCCTGATCCAATATATTGTTGGACAGGGTCACAGACTGGAAAGATGACTAACCCAACTGTTGTGGATTAACTACAGCAACTCAGGACCACACAGCCACTCACTCACTTCCCCCTCACCCCAGAGGGATGGGGAGGGGAATAAAAAAAAAAGTGTAGAACTTGTGGATTGACATAAGAACAGTTTAATAATTGAAACAAAGTAAAATGCAGTAGTAATGCTGCTGCTGCTGAAAATGATAATAAAAATAGGGACAGAGAGAGAAAAAAAGAGAGGGAAACTCTGTGATGCAAATAATAATGCAAAGAAGTGACACACAAGACAGCTGCTACTCTCTGAGTGATGCCCGGCCTGTCCCAACTATAATCTACACCCCTTCTGGGTAACTCCTCCAGTTTATATACTGGGCATGACATTCTGTGGTGTGAAATATCTCTTTGGCCAGTTCAGGTCACCTTCCCTGGCAATGCTCCCTCCCAACTTTTTGTGAAGCTCCTCACTAGCAGAATATGAGACTTGAAAAACTTCTTGACTTAGAATAAGCACAGGTTAGCAACAACCAAAACATCAATGTGTTTTCAATACTATTCTCATACTGAATCCAAAGCACAGCACTGTGCCAGCTATTAAGAAAAAAATATTGCTATCCCAGCCAAAACCAGGGCACCAACCCGGTTTTACTTTAATTTTATTGTAACTGCTGAGCTAGAAAAACTGAGAATAATGAGAGAATAGTGTTTGTTGAGAATAGTGTTTGTTGATGGGCTAGGTTCTAAAGTTGAAAATAAATATTTACAGATTTTCCCTGTATAAGTATTGAATATAGTTTTAAATATAGTTATTATATTATTTTAAATATAGTTATTCTCTTCTACCTGGAATAATAGTCTGCATTTTTCTCTTTTCAGCTTTTGGTTTTGAGTTTTCCTTGCACTTCAGCAAAGACATGATATCATGATCAGATTGAAGTGCTCAAGTCAGACAAAAGAGCAACAGCTTCAATATTAATTCTATAAATGGATAAAATGAAAGCAAAATTTTAGGGTACATATTCCAAATTATTTTTCTAGAACATGGAACACTTTAATTGTAGGACTCCATTAATTTGATTAAATGTGTTATTTAATGTCACATTGATTCAGATACCAAGTCTTTTTACTCTGTTCTGAGTTGGCTTCAAATTTTTTCTTCCTTCATGTTTGCTCTGATGGTTCTTCTCTCATGGTTCTTTTGGGGAATTCAGTATTTTCAGAGGAAGAAAGTGATTCTCTTAGTATTTTATATTTTCAAGTCTCCCTTGACTCCAAATTGCACAATTCATATAATTCCAGAAAAAAAGTTAAATCGTTGCTCTAAAGCAGTACAACCTAAAATGTGCATTTCTTGTATTTGAATAGTTCAGAGATATAGATTTCAAACATTGTGAAAAGTGCAAATGTGTGTATCTCTTTGGTAAATGGCTATAAAATTTTGATTTGTAGAATTTTAATTTCTACAAATATAACGGAGGTCTGCCTTCATTTCATTTACTGCATTCTTGTGGAGTGGGATCATGTTTAGGCTTTAATAATTAGGCTTTGAATCAGAAAGTGCTAATGTGAGAGACAGTACTTTTTACAGTAACATTTTTTTTTTAGTTTTATCTGAAAACTTTCAGCAGTAGTTCCTGTAGATGCAATAGTTTCCCTACAAAGCATCTTTTAGATAAAACATTTCCCCTCAATCATTTTGGTAATTTGTTCTTTACTTAGCCTCTTGTAGAACACTTTGACTTCATACATATATTCCATGGCTGTCTGGCCCTAGAGTTGCAGACTCCTATAGTCCATAAATAAGTCCATAATGACACCTGGCATGGGTGAATGTGTTGGTTTTGCACAGCCTGGTTTTTGGTAGCAGGGGGGCACAAAGATGGCTCCCATGAAAAGCTGCTGGAATCTTCCACCATGTCCAGCAGAGCCAGTCCTGGATGGCTCTGAAGATGGACGTGCTGCTGGCCAAAGCTGGGCCACTGAGAGAGGTTGGCAACGCCTCTGTGATAACAGATTTAAGAAGAAAATAAAAAAAATTGCACAGAGTTTTGCTTATAGTCAGAGGAGAGGAGGAGGTGAGAACGTGAGGGAGACAACATGGAGACACCGAGGTCAGTGGAGAAGGAGGGGCAGGAGGTGCTCCAGGCACTGGAGCCAAGATTCCTCTGCAGGCCGTGGGGAGACCATGGTGAAGCAGCTGTGCCCCTGCAGCCCGTGGGGATCCACGGGGAATGCAGAGATCCACCCACAGCCATGGGGATCCACAGGGAATGCAGAGATCCACCCACAGCCATGGGGATCCACAGGGAATGCAGAGATCCACCCGCAGCCCGTCGGGGAGGTGCCCATGCCGGAGCGGGTGGACGCCTGGAGGAGGCTCTGATCCAGTGGGAGACCTGGTGGAGAGAGAGGGTCGCTGCTCCCAGGCTGGAGCAGCCTGTCCTCGGAGGACTGCACCCCATGGAAGAGAGACTCATGCCACAGCAGTTTTGGGAGGACTGTATATATACCCTTGGGGGGAGTCCACGCTGCAGCAGTTTTGGCAGGACTGCTGCTCGTGAGAGCAGACCCCCGCCAGAGAAGTTCATGGAGAGCTGCCTCCAGTGGGAGGGACCCCACAGTCTCACAGGGGAAGGACTCCTCTCCCAGAGCAGCGGAAGAAAACCTCAGGTGACAGACTGACCAAACCCCAGCCCCCCTGCACTGTTGGTAGGAAGGAGAGAGAGGGGTGAGGGGGAAAAGGGTGGTTTTAGGGCTTATTTTACTTTTCATTATCCTCCTCTGACTCTGTCAGTAATAAATTCACTTTATGCTTCTAAGCTGAGCCAGTTTTGCCCTTGGAGTGTTTTCTCCTGGTCCTTGTCTCAACTCGTGAACCCTTCACTGAGGCTTTTTTCCCTCTCCTCTGCCCAGCTGTGGTAGGAGAGGGTGAGCGAGCAGCTTTCTTGGGTGCCTGGCATTGGGCCAGTGTCAAACCATGACAATGAAAAAAAAAAAAAACCCAACCCTCCTACCATCAGAACAGCCTTCCTGGCAGGCAGGCTACCCCTTCGTAAGTGGGCTCAGGTCATAACCAGCATTAGCCTGGTGTTGAGGGTAGATTTTTTTGAGTGCTGCTTCACAAACACCAAAAAAAAGTGCCCTTCAGTATTAGTTTTCATTATTGTTTCTCTTTATGATGTTGACACGCGGAGTAAGTTTGTGGATCATGCACTTAGGCCCCCAGCAGGATTTTAGCTTTTTAGCTGCCCGCAGGATGTTACAACTAAGGGAGCTGGATTTGTATGGCATATGGTTGTTAAATTTTGCAGTGAGTTGAAATCCTGCCTCTTTCTTTGGGTACCTTGTCCCTGCTGAGTCAATCAGAGCCAGCCACACAATACTCCCCCTGCTGCCAGTTGCATAGAGAGTGCAATAACCCATGAAATAACTATGTTGTGTTGAAGTTAGGCATTTAAGAGCAAAACCATATCCTGATGATGTAGATTCGCTCTCTTTATCCTGTGTCATAAACATTTAATAGCTCACGTACATATTGGTATGAAAAAGAGAGATTTAAATAAATTCTTTCTAGAATTGCTCAGCATCTTTGAGAACTTAAAAAGATTTCCAGACTAGAACAAGGAGTTGAGATTCTGCAATACAAATGCTGTTTTTGTAATGTAAAACATATTTGTTCTCTAAATAGATTTTACTAAGGAAGTATAAGTTTTTGTTTTGTTTTGTTTTCCCGTAAGATATACTCTTACCATGATCAAAAGAAAAGACTCCTCTTATTTTGCGCTTCCAGTCTAAGGAAGATATTACTTTGCTGATATGGTGCAATTATTTCTCATTCATTTCATGCTTCTGTGGCTTCTCCTAGACAGAGGCTCATCTGTATCTATGCCTCAGCCAATAACTGCTGTTGTTGCTCTGGAAACATCCAGCTATGGCTTTAAGGAGTGTAATGCTCTTCCCTCTTGCCTCTTTTCTGCTAGCAAATTTAAGACTTTTAGGTGAAGACATAGTGGGGTGCTTTGGTTCTTGAGTTGTCAGATGAAGTTCGATTTTGATGACAGCTGGGTATTATGGACTGAAGAGGAATTAGGGAAGGGAAGTTATAAAAATGCAGGAGAGACACTGAAAGAGCAGAAAAGCATCTTGTTTCAAAAAGTTTGTTCAGCTTCCTGGATGGGTTCTGCTGTTTTGTGTATCATCCATGAAGTCTGAAGCTGGTGGAGCAGAGGAGTTATGGGGATATTGAAAGTGCATGAGTACTAAATGAAGAGAAAATCCAAACACTCTTATCAATATGTAATAGAATTAAACATCCTGAAGGGTATGCTGGAGTGTCATTTTTCTTTCTCCATGCGTTATGGAGTGTGTAGAAACTCTTCATGAAAAATGAAAGAAGAGTTTGAGCTGATTTCTGTCTCATATTGAATAGCTGAAGTAAACAAAGCCTGGAAATAGCTTGTAAAATCAGAATAATTTTATTTCATTATTGTGGATTTCTGTAAATATAAGGTAGATTCTTATGGATATATAAGAATAACAAGAGTTATTATCCTGCATGTGGAGATGAATTATATACAGTGATAAATTTTTCATTTGGGACCATCAAAGCATATAAATAATGAAGCCCTATTTGAGACAGAGAATTCATTAGCTTCCTATGGGCTAATAATTAATAGGGAGGAAAATGCTATCTAGAAACAAACACCAAAAACTTTATAGTACTTATGGTAATAAAAAACATGTTTTAAATATAAATGGAAAAAATATATTTGTGAGCTTACAGACAGCCTAACAGAATAGCTCTGAGAGAAATGCCCTCATTTAACTCTTGAGACACAGATATCACTATTTAAGGAAAATTTTCTTTTACAGCTAGAGAGAACCTTTTAGTACACAGATTAAGCTTTTTAAATATTAAAAAGCAAGTCTTTGAGTAATTATTGTGTGATCACCATTGAAACAGATACAGTTTTCCAACACTACATAGAAGAGTTAAGATTTTTTTTGACAAAATAGTCCAGTTTGTGCAAATATATTTTGGTAGAGATACCAAAACCTTGCTGCCCTATCAAAAGTTTAGAGAACTGTGCTTATGCTTGCTGTCTTCAAATAAAGCCATTCTTTGTATATAAGCAAAAGTAAGAGTCTGTGGATCAAAACAACTTATCTGTTCATATTTCTAGAACTTAACTCTGTTATCATTCTTATTTTCTCTGGATTTATTTTCCTTATGACAAATTCTGCAGTGCGGACAATGTAATCCACTTTGAAGATTTTTGGCAGATTTAGATAAATTCAGGTAATCATTTAGCAAATTAATTGGTTTAAGCTAACACATTTGAACTAACCACAATATGGCAGCTTTCATAATATGGCTGCATCTAGTGTATTTAATTAAAATTGGATTTTGAGAGCTACAGCTGCTGTGTTCCATATATTAATTGAAATTATGAGAACTAATTAACAGGACATCATGCACAGGTGGAAAATTATACATAAACAGAGCTTCTCCTCCTCCAAGGATAGCATTCCACAAACATTTTGAATTTTTAAAATGAATTTTCAATTCTAGTCTAGATCATAAGGTTATTTTTAGTTTTGCGTTGGTTTTGGTTTTGTGTACTTTTGTGGGGCTTTCATGGTTTTCCTTTTGGTTTGGGGGGGGGCGGAATTTAGTTGGGTTGTTTTTTGGTTGTTTTTGAGGTAGCATGAAAAGAGGTAACAACAAAGAAAGAGCAATTTTACCCAAAAAATAATGTTCTTTTTATTATTTGAAGAGAAAACAGAGATCTTGCTGTAGTATTTATCTCAAAGAGCTTTTTTTATTAGTTAAAATTACCAAACATCAAACAAATAAGTTGTAGGTGCTGCTTTACTATGTTTTTGTCTTGGCGATGTGCTAGCCTCTAGTGTGACTCACAGCTATTTGCATTAACCTAAGTCATTTAAACAATCACGTGCCCCATCTCTGACTTGGTGAGGCATCTGGCACTCCCTGGGCTGCAGGAAGTTTTACTGGAAAGTAAGATTTTTCATGTTTCAGTGCAATCACTGTCTCTAGCAACCAGAAACACAGCAGTGTAAATATGCCTAATACCTGTCTCAGGCTGAGACCTGGACACTTGTATACCATACAAGTATTAATTCCCTCTGTTATTTCTGACTTGCAAATGTATTTCTGACTTGCAACTTCGTATTCCTGTGACCCGAATATGTTTCTTTCCTTTCTGGGTTTGAAACAACATAGTGCTAACCTGCTGTTAGCACCATCTGTCATAGTTCCAACCAGGTATGAACACAAGAGAGTTTAATGACATGAACAATTTCCACTGTTAAAACCATAAATAAATTGAAACTATGCAAAGGTAAGTTTAAATATCTACAGAGCAACTGTGGAATTGAGTGGCCTGGCTGAAACTTGCACAGAGAAGAAAAAGGATTGACAAAAGTAGTCAACTTAGAGCCTATTGGTTGTTAAACAAATTGGTTTAACTGGTTAAACAACCAAACCAATGGCATTTCCTGCCACCAATATCAGATGAACACCCAAATTTAACATGAATTTCACTGAAATGGGTTTGTGTTCAGAGCCCTGGACATCTGTAGTTGTCTGTTTCTTTCAAAACTGGACCACCACAGTCAAACCCAGAGAAAGAGTATGGGGAACTGATAGGTCTTACCTAAGACAGAAATCTGCCTCAGTAAATGAGGTCAGCTCTTGGAAGAGCAACTGACACTTTTTTAACCCAAGTAAAGGGTGTAGAGAGGAAGCCTTATGAGGAGTGGCTGAAGTCACTTGTTCAGCCTGGCAAAGAGGGGGCTGAGGAGAGGCCCCATCACAGCTGCATCAAGGGGGGAAGAGGAGGGACAGATACTGCTCTCTTCTCTGTGGTGATCAGTGACAGGACCAGTGGGAATGGCACGAAGCTTTGTCTGTGAGGTTAGGTTGGGTATTAGGAAATGGTTCTTCACTCAGAGGCTGTTGGGCTCTCAACAGGCTCCCCAGGGAAGGGGTTAGAGCATCAAGCCTGACAGAGCTCAGGTGCTTGGACAACACTCTCAGGCACATGGTGTGATTTGGGGGTAGTCCCGTGCAAGGCCAGGAGTCAGACTTTGGTGGAAGGGGTCCCTTCCAACTCAGGGTATTTTATGACTCAAAGATTCTATGATTCACTGAAGGTATTAGGTTGCTGTCTTAGCTAGGAATTGATCCAAGCCTTTTAATAACAGTTCTGTCTTCAACTGAGAAGTTAATTAATACGATTTTTACTTTGTCTACATTGTAGTTTTCCCTTCCATTCTTGATTTTTGTAAAAGCAGCAGATAAACTAAATCAGGAAAATGAAAACTCTCAGCCTAGAATAAATGGATAAGCTGGCATTTTTAAACTGAATTTTATCTCAAAAAGACATGTGTGTAGCAAACTGTATCCAAAACACATGTTATCAAAAACTATAAACATCTTGCAGCTTTATTTAAATGTTATGCAACAGATACAACTTGCTTCTCTGACAGATGCTGATTTGCTTTAAATCCTAATAGGCTGTAGTTGCCTTTAGTGACTACAATAGTAGAAAACAGCAAATGAACATTTCACTTGGACTGAAAAAACTTGATTTCTGGAAAAGCTGGACACCAGTTGCCCACCAAAGTTGCTCTATCACTCCTGCTTCTCAGCTGGGCAGGGGAAACAAAATATAATGAAAGGCTCAAGGGGCAAGACAAGGTCCAGGAGAGATCTGTCACCAGTTACTGTAATGGGCAAAACAGATTAGAACTGGAGAAATTAGTTTAATTTATTACCAGTCAAATCAGAGTAGAATAATGAGAAATAAAAACAAATCTTAAAAATACTTTTCTCCCACCCCTCCCTTCTTGGGCTGAACTTTACTCCTGATTTCCTCTATCTCCTACGCACTAGGAGGCAAGGAATGGGGGTTGTGGCCTGTTCATCATGTGTTTTCTGTTTATCTTTATTCCTCAGGGGGAGGACTCCTCACACTTTCCCCTACTCCAGAGCAGGAACCCTCCCACAGCAGACAGTCCATCATAAATTTCTCCTGCAGTTCTTCAAAAACTGCTCCAGTGGGGGACCCTCCCATTGGGCAATCTCTCTGGAACAGGCTTCTCCATTGTGGGTCTCCTGCAGGGTCACATGTCCTGCCAGCAAAGCTGATCCAGGGTGGGCTCCTCTTCCCATGAGGTCACAGGTTCTGCCAGAAGCCTGCTCCAGCATGTGCTTCCCATGGGGTCACAGCCTGCTTCGGGCATCCTCTTGCTCTTGCATGGAGTCCTCCAGGACTCAGTCCCTCAGTCCAGTCCACATCTGCTCTCCTGTGGTCCTCCATGGGCTGCAGGAGCACAAGTGTCTCACCATGGTCTTTACCATGGACCGTGGGGGAATCTCAGCTCTGGCACCTTGAGCACCTCCTTCCCCTCCTTCTGCACCAACCTGCAGAGTTGTTATTCTCACGTTTTCTCACTGCTCATACCTAGCAGCTTTACCCACTTCTTAAATATATTATCACAGAGGTGCTGTATTCATGGCTGGTCATCTTGGCCATGGCCACTGGCAAGTCTGCCTTGGAGCCTATTAGCTCTTCTGCTACCAAAACTTTGACACACAAACTTAATACAGCCAATACAGCCCATCTTGAAGGCTAAGAACAAGTGGCTTAGTGGCTTAGCATGGTGGTTCTATTTCATATTCAAGCATAAGGAACTTGGGCATGTAATTTAGGGCCTGAAATTTGATGGGATGTGAGAATCTCTCACTGTGTTCCAGTAAGTCTCATGGGTACTCAGACTTCTGGCTCTGCTGCTTTTAACAGGAAAATGCAATAAAAAAAGTGGGAAAAGTCAGCTCTGTACTTTCATAGCTATGTGGGTCACACAGGTACTAGGTGGCCTAGAGAGTGGTGAATGCAGAATGATTTACATGTTGTTCTACCTGTTGGTATTGGAGGTGTTGACAATTTGTCTTGGTGCTTGGATTTGACAATTTGGCAGCCCATGTAATTCAAAATTTACATCTTCAAGTATTAAAGCAGAACGAGTCCAAAATCTGTTGTTTATCATATGCATGATGTGCTCCATATGCAGATGTGCTTTAGACATGCATGCCTTGGTAAAATTAAATTCATAGTGTTGTAGATGTATTAATTTTGTCATAAAGGAAGTTAATTTTTGGGGAAGGTCTCAGTGAGGTAGCACGATTTTTAATGGGATTGTGTCCTCTAAGTGTGAAAATTGTAGTGATGTATATTACAATCTAGTGAGGGAGAAAGCATACTATCTAATGTGTGGACTAGGCTCGATGCCTCAAGGTACATGGATGTACTTTCCTTTGATTCCTTTACATTTATTACTTGCATAAGTATTTACTGTCACTGTGACTGAAAGACATTTATTTTCCTAGTTTTTTTCATTTTATTTCTTCATGCATTTCACAAAACAGCATAGTATAACAACAGCCACATTTCTTACTTTTCACTTGTCCAAGAGCATCTACTCTAAAAGGCAGAAGTAAAACCAAGACACTGCAGGAATTGATGTATACTGCAAGGAAGGTAAGGGCAAAAAGTATTATGCAGTTGTTTAAGCTGCATTCCTCCCCTAAAGCCCTTGTAGCTAGTCAGGGATAACCAAAGCATTATGAATGTGTCCAACATTAGCCTTACCCTGTGTCCTTTTCCATAAGCAATTCATTGGAAATACAATCTAAGACAGCAGTTTTGAAAGTGACATATTTAAAATGACCGAGGTCTGTGTGTTTTAGTATGTTAGAGCAGAGAAGCAGTACAACATGATTGACTTTAAATGTGGGCTGAGTGGCTTGGTCTATGTTTATAGCACAGACAAAATAAGTGTTTGAATTTAATAGGGGATTTTAGTGCAAAGAATTTATCTTCAGCCATTCCATGAAGTCTTATTGTAATAGAAATAAGGAAAAACTTTGTCCTGGGGATATCTCAAGATGAACAGAAACAGTTGCCTGGACTTCAAATCCCAAGGAATTAATTATCTCACCACAGTGTGGAACCCTGTTGCCCCTTCTTGCCTAATCTCACTGGATTTTTGAAATTGAAACTTTTCTTACATTGTTTTTAGCTCTTTTTATTCCCCACTTGTCATTTGTTTGTTCAATTTACAGTGCTCACCAATACTATTATTGTCAAAGAACTCTTGTTCCTTTGGTTGCTGAAGTAAATTAGTTTCAGTTAAAGCTAGAGCATGACACCTAATCTCACTTAAAATCTTAGCTGAAATAAAGAGAAATTTTACTTAAACCTTTAGATTAAAATATATATGTGGTGCAAAGTCTATTTCATCTACAGCCATTGCATGGGAGATTTTGTTTTTAATGACACAATAGAGTTTTAATGTGCTGTGAGATTTGTACCGTGATGTGTAAGAGGAACTCATTGACTAGAAGCTTGTTGGTCATTTATGAATATTTATATAATCAATTGAACTTAAATTATGTGTTATTATAATTAATGTGCAGGCACTTGCTGTGCTTCTGTTTCTTTCCTGATGAAAACATAATTATGTGCTTTGAAGCAAATATCTAGAGTATAAGAAAAAATATCTTATTAAAATTGCAGGTTAAATCTAGTCAGTGATCTGAGCACTTATATTACTAGAAGAGAAATAACATAGAGTTCTTGACTTTAATCAAGCTGCTCAGGCTCATTTGCATTTTGAATGTGGAATTGCAGTATACTTTTCTCAACAGTATTCTCCAAGAATTAGATATCTGTCAAATTTCGTGTCACTGTAACAGTTGCTTCTACTTAACTTTCTGTTTGAGACTTACTGTATTTCAGATCTAAAGGTAATAGTGATTTCTAGAAGGACAGTAGAATATTGGATAGTCACTGACATCTAGTTGCTTTATTCCCCTAAATGTGAAGTTACAGGGCTGCTGATGATTCATGTAAGCTCTGTGGGGTAATTAGAATTGTGAAATACTTTGGATTGGAAAGGACCTTTAAAGCCATGGGATCTAACCCCCATTACAGGCAGGGGCACTTTCCACTAGACCAGGATGCTCAGACCCTCATCCAGTCTGGTCTTGAACACTTCCAGGGATGGGGCATCTACAGCTGTCCTGGGCAACCTGTGCCAGTGCCTCACCACTCTTGTAGAAAAATGTCTTCCTTATATCTAATCCAAACCTGTTCTTTTTCAGTTTGAAGCTGTTCCCCCTTATCCTATCACTGCAGGGCTTGGTAAATGTCTTTCTCTGTCCTTTTATGCTCCCTCTTACATTCTTAAAGGCCACATTAAGGTCTCCCTGGAGCGTTCTCTTCCCAGGCTGAATAACCCCAACTCTTTCTTCAAGGGCAACGGCTACAGTATTTTATTCCAAGTGTCAGATCCTAACCAACAGATGTCTTTCCTGTACTGAGGAGTCCAGAGGTAGATTCAGTACTCCACATGGGATATCATGACTGCACAGTAGAGGAGCAGCGTCACCTCTCTCAACCTGCTGGCCACATTTCCCTTTTCGTGCAGCCCAGGATAAGGTTTGTTTTCCAGGCTGCAAGAGGACATTGCTGGCTCATATCTAACTTTTCATCTGCCAGCATCCCTGAGTCCATCTCTGCAGGGCAGTTCATTCCTCAGCTTTATTAAAACTGGTGATTACTCTGACCCAGGTAGCAGACATTGCACTTGGCCTTGACTAACTTCTCAAGGGTCACATGGTTTCTCTTTTCAGGCCCACCAAGATCCATCTAATGTCATCCCTCAGCTCAAACTTATCAATTGTGCCAACTCAAGCTTTGTGTCACCTGCACCCTTGCTGAGGCTGCAGCTCAGTCCCGCTGTCCATGTCTCTAACAAAAATTTTAAAAAGCATGGGTGTCAGGATGGACCCTTGAGGAGCACCACTCATTACCAGTTTCCATTTGGACATTGAATCATTTACTGCAATTCGTTGGAGGTGGCCATTCAGCCAGTTCCTTATGCATCTAATAATTCACCCATCAAATCCATAGCTCTCTAATTTAGCAGCTAGAAAGTTGTGTGGGGCCATGTCAGAGGACTTTCAGAAGTCCAGGTAGATGGTAGATTCTCTTTCATTGTCCACTGATGCACTCAATCCATCGTAGAATGCAGTCAGTCAGTGTCATGGTTTGATACTGGCCCAATGCCAGTGCCCCCATGAAAATATATTTTCTTCAACTGCTGTGAGATGCGACCGGGAACAGAGCAGAGCAGGCTCAAACTTAGAAAGAGAGGGAAAAAACTTTATTAACCTACACTAAAATAACAGAAACACACAGGAAACAGAATGAAAACTTTCCAAACATTCCTCCTCCTCCCACCCAATTTCCACCAAACCACAGTGAGACAAAACCTTGTTAGCCTGATCAAGTTATCACCACTCAGATAATCAATTCTCGGTCCATCAGGGGAGAGAGGAGTCTCTCTTGTACCATAGTCCTTCCCACGAAACACAGTTGAAACCTCCCAT
>VZSE01010767.1:0-29454 GCA_013398275.1 Promerops cafer | reverse complement strand
CCCCCACCCAGCCTGTGGCTGGGCTGAGGAGATGTGCATTCTCTGCCGACTGAAACAAAAGAGAGGGAACTTTGGGAATTCTCTGCTTTTAACCCCGTGTGTCCTCAGAGGTGACTCACGTGGTCACACCAGGTGTCAATATTCAAATCTGACCACTGATTGGTTTGACTAAAACTTCCCAAAAAACTCACTTCCTCTCAAACCGAGACAGTCAGATGTCATTTGCCAGTGGTGAGGCCATGTAGGCTTTCTCCAGTCACCTCCCTGTCTTCTATATGTTTCAGTTATCTTCCAGGAAGATCTGTTCCATAATTTAATCTGTCTCTGAGGTTGTCAGTAGTCACTAGGGTCCTCTTTTTACACTTGTAAAAATCCATGCAACGTTCCCTTTTCTCCAAATATTTGGGGCTTTATCTGACTGCTGTGACTTTTCACAGGTGCCTTTGAAGACACCCATCAAGCAGAGGGGTAGCTTTGCATGCTGTTACTCATAAAAATTGCTGGGCAAGACTTTTTCTGACATTTTCACAGTGATAGCTGTGTTTCAAAACACAGCAAGAGAAATATTTGAGGTGTTCATGCTTTATGTTTAAGAAAATCACAGACATGCCTTCAGAACAGACTTTCCTTTCATTAACAGATGACATTGTTAAATTCTCTAGATTTTTTTTTTTCTGGTTCTGCTTCTTCTTCTCCAAGAAGCAATGAACATGTAAGTATACATTAGATCTGTGAAACTTGCTTCTGCAATAGTGGTCTTTGCCCCACTGTGATTTGTGAGCAGGCCGTAATTTTATATTTTAATGTTGCTTTTAAATGATCATGATATGTAACACACAGAGGGAATTTACTGCCTTTGAGGACATAATCTTTGTTCTGCAGAACAAAGTCTGTCATACCTGCCAGAAGTGAATCATCCTCAAGCTGAGTGTTAAGCAACTAATTTTATTTAAGAAAATACTTGCATAAGTTGTGGGACAGTGTTTTGTTTTTTTTTTAACAACACTGATGCTTTAAAATTTTCTTATTTGCTATGCACTACATTTTATTGTACATTGCTCTCTGACATGATCACTCAGTAGTGCTGTAATTAAATAAAAGGTTTAAGATTGGAAAGACAGCCCCTATTGTGAAGGCTTTTGGATGGTTTGGGCATTTGTGCAATCTTACATAAAGATAATCAAGAACTGAATTTGGTTTCTTTTGCTTTTCCTAGAATTAAATTAAATTTTAATTTCAATTTTAAAATTTCTGTTGGTATATTTTTCCAGATTAAAATTTATTATTCTGCTACTAAAAGTAAATAATATTAGTGGTGGACAAGTTAAAAGCACAGATAAGTACTGGTCAATTTTTAGCAAGCTAATAGTCTGAATTATTCACTAGTGCACTAGAATAACTCCCTTGATTTAATTGATGAGACATAAGTATTAAGTGATGATCCCACTTAATTTAAGAAATATTCCTCTATTTATTGTTAGAGAAAAACTTTCATATCCAAAAGAAATGATCCATTTTCTTCTGTGTAATATTGCTGACTAGAGATGCATGAGCTCCCTTTATTCTCTCTCTTCAAAATAATATCTGAGTATGTTATAGCAAAATTCAGTTCATTGGTAGAATGCCATTGTTTCCAGAAAGTGCAAACCTAGGTTAAACTGTAGAAAGCATGAAGATGTTTCCCAGAGTCTTTGTAAATTTTGTGTTGTTTTTCTGTTTATAGCATAACTTCAGTACTGTGTATAATTGGTTGTTGCTTCTTCAATAATTGTGACAAAAATGTACAGTACCTGTTTGTCTATTTTTAAAAAATTTAATCATTTGTTACCTTTACACATACTGAAAGATCTAAAAGTCACTTCAGAAGGGAAATAATTTGTTTTGGAACTGAAAAAGTTCAAAACCAAAACACTTAATGATGTGACAAACCTGCAGCTATTGAATCCAGGATTAAAGAGATGCTTTTCTCCATCCTCATGCTGTGTCATGAAGATTAAATGAGAAGTTCTGTTCAAAACCAAGGACAGAATGTGAAAAATTTTCAGGTGATTACGAGGAATATTCTGAGTATCTAGTCTGTTGACTTCAGTGTTATCTTAATGCTTTTCTGAAACATTAAAATTATAGACAGAGTTGTATGTGAAGGCACTGAAAATTTCTGCCTCAGCTTCTGACTGAATAAAGGGAAGAACAAGGCAGTTTTGAGAGTCAGACTTGAGTGTGGGGGTTTTTTTTTGTTTATTTGGGGTTTTTAGTTTGGGTTTGGGGTTTTTTTCGGGGGGCTTTGGTTTTTGGTTTGATTTTTTTTATTGAAGATTTTGTAATATGTTTCATGATCCCTTTACTCTGATTGTATTTTACTTTTGATTGTCTCATAGTAACAGTTAAATAAGACTTTTATCTGTTGCCCTTAAATTATTTTTTTTCTCTTGAGAAAGTCCTCCTTTCTGGTTAATCAGAGTAATGACATGGAGTTTTTTGTGTATAGTGATTTCATACATCTAAAAATTAAGTTGAATGTCCTGTTTTGCATAATTATTCTATATATGGGAACTCTCAAGCTATTTGTAACTTAAATGTCATTCTGAGCTCCTCCAAGTCTTAATGCTTCACATTTTACATAGGAGGCTGACTGTGGTAGCTGATGAGAATCTAACTGGCAATCTTCATGTTTCATATATTTTGGAAGCACAAAATAATTTGGTTTTGAAATTATGTGATCTAGACTACCATTCATATTAGGACCAGCTTTGAAAGCTGAATGGAATTACTCACGGCCTCAGAGTTTTTGCTCAGTTTGCAGGATATATTTGTTCTAATTTTTTTACTAGCAGCTAAAAATTATTCTGCAGCCAGAATATTTTAAATTTCCTTTTCTGTTTTAAAACAACAGGAGAGCACCTTTCATAGAGAACACTGACTTTCTATTGGAGCCAGAGCAAGAAACTTGTGGGATTCTGCTTTTACAGCTCAAGTGTTTCCATGCGGATTTAGGGGCTAATTTGCCTTTATCATGAATAGAGCTAGAGACATCTAGTGGTTAAAATGAAAAAAAAAAAAAAAATCAGAGAACCTGTAATTAATTATACAGAGCTGAAACTCGCATTAGCTGTTATCAAAGTAGCACTGCAAGGAGCATATGCAAAATATCATAATAAAAAAATTAACACTGATATATAATTAGAACTTTCAATTTTGTTTTGAATGAATGGATTTAGTCCGTTTACTTATTTATTTTGAGAATATTGAAAAGTTGCAAATTTGTTTGACTCACCTTTCAAAGTAACTGGAATTGCAAACAGACATCAGCTCAGATCTCAAATGCACATTTTCACTTTAGTGATACAATACGAATTGCTTCACAGAATCAAAAAAATAATATACTTGTAATTTACAAAACATGTCAGGTGCACACACTTTTGTGTAGCAGGTCAGTTTGCTGTAGCAGTACTGATGTTCATGATCCCCTCATGGCCATTTCACGGCAGACTTCAAGACCAAGGATCCCAGGATATCTTCATTTTCTCCTTATGTCTGAGAGAATATCTGTACAGATATATTTCTTAATCTGTCTGCAAAAATAATGATGTTTACATCCTGAAGTACTTGAAAGTTTTGCTATTTCCAGTCATTATGCTGCAAGAAAAACCCGTTCTCCCAGTAATTCAGCAGAGAAAACAGCTCCTCTTTTGATTTGCCTTATATATCAACTCTTCAGAGTAATAACTACTGTGATTCTTGTGGTGTATATAAACTGTAACATATATTGTTGTGGGTCCTAAGTACTCAGAAATTTTTTCAATTAGTTTATCTAGCCAAAAATGTGGGTGTTTATGCGTTCAAAGTCTTTGGGTATGTAAGATGCAAACAAATTCACCCAGACTATGCCTGCACAGAAGATAACAAACACAAATCTTTCGAGGGGAAATTCTGTCTGGGTATTAGTAATAGGTCTTTGCCATGAAAACAATTAAGCGCTGGAATAGGTTGTTAGCACTTCAAAAAATTCTCTGCGTGGTAGGGATGTCATGAAAGCCATCTTCATTCATAAATCAGCTCTGATCATTAAAAAGGCTCAGGTAAAGCCTTACCTTTTTTATGTACTTTTGGCAGTACTGCTTCATTCCTAAGTATCTTACCACATAAACATCTGCTTTGTGAGGTTGATGATAGATCTTTATCCAAGATTTGCAAGAAAATATGAATGATAGCCTTCAGGTGCTGGCATGTAATTTTGTGATTGTGGTTAACTGTAACTGTCATCCAGAAATTGTTTCAGTTTTACACCAGTACAAAAAACCCCAAGGAACACTGGACTTCCTGTGGAGAGCTGAGATAACTCTCTTCTGTTGATGCAGAGAAGCAGAGTATAGTTCTTTATTTTGCTAGGATGAAAATTGGTCAGTTAAGTACTACCCTTCTTATTGTTCTCTTCCCACTTTTTGGTCCAAAATAATACTAAACTTACCCTTCATAATAAAAAATACTAAATATTAATACTAAAATTATGCTTAATACTAAAATACCCTAAATTCCTTACCAGTCTCTTTTGGGGAAAAAAAAAAAAAACAGACAAACAAACTCATCAAAATTAGGGCCCCCTTTGTGAATTCAGAGGTCCAGTCAGCTTGTCTACTTTATCTAGTATTTGGACAAACTAAATTAAGAAATTTCTAAGAAAAGCAATTTCTCTTTTGCAACTCACATGCTCATTGTATCACAACTTTCCACTGTGAGACTTCTTCAACTAACAGGAAATATTTTAGAGATGAATAGCAATTTTATGCTTACATTAGTTTCTTGATCATAACCTTAATCAGCTCTGTTCCGTAACAGTCCTTCATTAGCAATCTTATTGTATTGCTGAAGATTCTTGTAACTTCATCACTATCAATAGTGTTTTGTCATTTTTTCAGGAGCTGGTGGCTGATAGATCATTGCTTGCCAGCTCAAAAGCAGGTCTGATGTGAAGACTGCTGACAAGACCAGGTGCTGAAGCTAGAGCTAATAATACATTTGCTTTTATAACAACACCAGGAATTAGAGAAGCCACCAGGAATTAAAAATACTGCTTAGTAGCTCTTCATTGGCAGCCCCATTTCTTTATGTGATTTGGTATGATTTTAGATGGGCAGTAATACATAAAACTTTGTTGGTTTGGTTGGGTATGGTTGGAGCTTTTTGGTTTGGTTTAGGTTTTTTATAAGAGACTAAAAAAACGTGGATTCATCTGCAGTTTGGTGGTGGCTATGGCAACGCAGTGGTCTACACACTTTAAATGGTCTGTTGTTGTCTGCTGTGTTTTCTAGCTGAACAGTTTAGTTCTAATCCAATTATAAACTGGACGTGGGAGCTGCCAGGAACTTATAAACAAGATTTCTTCTGATGTTCACTTTGGTAACCAAAGCTTTACCTGTTTCCTTGCCCATTAGCTGCAGCAATGCTGTACAAACTTAAATATGTTTACTAGCTTTTGAGTTTATCAATATTGCCTCTTTAATGAATTCTCTTAGGTGATTCTATTTTCTCTGTTCCTTGGAAAGCTTCCCTGTGCCTAGAAGAGTGCAATAGTTTTTGTCTTGCAACTGTAATGAATAGTTGCTTATAACTAGTGATAAATCAAAAGATTTAGTACCTCTCTTAATCTCCTGTAAGTCTTTGTTTATATGCCTTTTGTATCAATAATTATATTAAGGTTGAGTGGACAACTCTTTTCTTTGATGAACTGGATGTATTTCCTTCACTTAGGTTGTTCATAACTGATGCTACAGCCTTTCATAAAGCCATTGATTTTATAGATTCTTCTTGTTTTCAGTATTTTCTGTAAAATATCCAATGTGTTTCAGCACAACAAACATCCATTTTAGTTCCAGCTTTTGCTATTTTGATTTTACTCACCTTTCTGCTTGCTGTTTTCTGAGGACTTTAGTTTCTTCCTGATACTTCAAGGATTTCTACAGGGAGGCTGCAGATGACAACGCAGAAAGAAAATTCAGGCTTTAGGGAAACTGCTGCAATCCACTTTTTTATTTCTTATTTTGTTTCTGCTTCTAGCTATTACATTGTGGTTATCTTTAGTAGAATCTATAGTCAGAAAGTGTTCTCACATCAATGCTACTATAGCCTACTCCAACTGCTTCTTCACCCTGTCATTAAAGTGTGCTTTTAAAAATTGGGTTAAAATTATATTCTTCTGTGGTGAGCTGTAATTATCACTGACTAAGATTTAAGTGATTTACAAGGCCTAAAAGGAAAGAGAAATGCTCTGCTTCAGAAAGGTGGATTTATAGCTTCAGTTTTTGTGCAGATGGTACAACAGATGTCTCCTGCCAATAGCTTCTAATTTCTGCTTGTAATTCTGCTTTGAAGTTTTCTACATATGTAGATAAATATCGAAGCACTTTTGTTTGGTGGGGGTTTTTTTTGGCACAACTTGTTTTGGGGAAAGACACTGATCTATACAGGCAAGGTGAAAGTTGCTTTATGTTTATAAATTATTTTTGCTGCTACTTTACATCTTACTGACTAACTTAGCAGAAATAGAGACAGCTTGACTAAAACATCAGTGAAAGGTTAAATACCATGGCAAAATATTCCAGGAACACTTTAAAAACAATCTGTCAAAGCTTTCTTCAGAGACTGGTAAAGCAGACTGTTTTCCATTCACTGAACAGGTTTCCCACAATGTGATTTTTCCATCTGATGTGATGATAAGAGTTCAGACTGGAGTCCAAAATTCCAAATATGTTTCTATTTGTTCACTTTCATAAATGACTAATTCAGCTAAATATAGTTCAATTCTGCACATCTTGTAGGTTGCATAAAACTGATTTAGTAGACCAGGATGGTTCCCTGTAGGCGTTATGGTACCTGTGTTGGCAGGTAGGACTTCCCACACGTATTCTTTGTGCTGGAGGAGGTGGCACTCATCAGCAGTCCAGCAGGGATCCATCTGCTGTCTGTACCCTGCCCCTCCTGCCCCAGAGTGACCCTGCCACCAGGGGGATAGCACATCTCCAAACCACATGCACAAACACATTCACTTTAAAAATGCTTCATTTAATTAAAATCACAACTGTTCACCTTGCCAAAGCAGAGGTTGTGCCACTGAACTTGAAGATTTCTTAGACACTTAAAGATTAAGTGTTCGTATTTATGAATTTGTGTAAGTTCAGAACTAAACCTTTTTTTTTCCTTTTTGCCAATCCATTTTTCCTTTTCCTATTTTGTTAGTGATTTTTATAGCCAGAGTGTAACTCTTCCATCCAGAATTTACTCTCTATATGTAGAGCAAACTCAACAGGTAGGTGTACGGAAAAACGTGCAGAAAGTCTCAGAATCTGGTGAGAGCATCACTGGCTGGGGACAAGGGTGCTTCTTTGAGGCTTTTTGAGAAACCATTGATAGGAGAGATGACAGTATAAAGAACACAGTAGGAAAGGAATTTGTGGTGAATGACTATGAAAATGGAGGTAAGCATGTAGCAAATGGGAGCAAAAAGAGTAGTCATAGGGTCAAAGCTAATGGTTAAAAACCCAGAAACAAACAAAAGACAAAACAGTATTTCAAACTTTAAAGAGCCAACAAACCAGTCACTAAGTAAATCTATTTTCTTCTCTTGCTGAATTGTCCGATGTTACTTGTTAGGTGTTCTTAAACCAGAAGTGTTAAACCTATGGAAATTTTCATTATTACCAGATCACTTCTGATTTGACTACACAATAAGCTAGAGCTTTTTAGAGCTTTTTATTTGTTTTTACACTCAAGTAAGGAACTCCAAAGTATGAAATGTTCATTAAAGGATTTTTCACTTTCATCTTAGATAATATCTTTAGACTTCATATCACTCTTTAGTCTTACATGTAGGTAAAGAAAAATATTTTTAAAAAATAGAGATGAAAGTATTTTTCGGATTTTCCCTCTTCTTTTTTTTCTTCTTTATTTTCTTTAGTTTGATTTTTATGTTTGTTTTCATCTGTTTTGTTTTGTTGGGGATTTTTTGGTTGTTGTTGGTTTTCCCTTTGTTTTCTCCAACATAAGGCTTTGGAAATATTGCAGATGTATTAAGTTTTGAAAATTAAGTCATCTCATTTAAAGAAAATAAATTTCTGTGTAACTACAGAAGTGGGTATGTTTCAGATGTTGGCACAAGTTTGCATATGAAGCTGTATGCAACTATGACTAGTATAGCTAAGAAGTGCATTGGTCTAATGCCATTCGACATTTAAATGTTGCATGCAAGCATTCATGCACCTATCTTGCTAGCTGGCAAAGTCATTTGTGTTTCTCTTTGTCAGTTGAGATTTGAAGTCATGTAGACAAAAGTTTTGATGTTATGCTAAAGAAAAGAATAAATTACAATTCAAGAATCTCAACTTTTCAGAAAAAGCCTTCTTTTTACTTTGCATTTTCTCTTGCAAAGAATGAATTCTGCCCTGCAGTGGCATTATATTATGTACTGAAAGAATATATTTCTTCACATTTTTCCATGAAAAATTATTGAAGTAAATTGAGTACATTCATAGGCCATGGTGATGTGTGTACTACTTGTCTGTACAGCTGTTCTTGGAAAATTGGTTCTGAAAATATGTGTATCTGTCTCTATATGGTAATACAGACATTTTCATTATTTCAAAGGTAATAATGCCTAGACTATTACACCTTCTTGATAACATCAAACTAAGAGCATTTTATACCAGAGATGCTACCCAAATGCTAAGCTGCACTATGAGATCCATCTATCTATCTGGATACAGACATATGTGAAAAACATGAATTCTAGTTGGGTTTGGGATGCTGTCACCCAGGCACATAATTTGTTCTTAGTATTTTAAAGTATATTTGTGATCTTCACTTAGCTGCCTGGTTACATTCTAAGTGCGGGTATTAGTAAAAATAATTTTTCTTTAAGAATACTTACCATCTACCTGTTAAGTCTTTTGAAAACTGTGTATACTTGTAAATTAGTCAAGCCAGAACAACTCACAGTGTATTATTTTATTTATTGGTGTTCTGCCACGCACCTGCCTGTGCCTGAGCTTTCCTGGTAGAAACTCAGGCAGGATGATTCACTAAGAGACAAGAAAAGAGAGATTTGATTTTCAGGTCTCTGACAACCTTGCTAAATCTAGGCCATAAGAGAAAGGTTGTGACATTTTACAAAGATGTAAAATGTGGGGAAAAAGGAAAGAAAACCGGGAGTGCTTTCTGGAGGAGGTGTTTGCTACATACTCACCTCTTCACGGCTGGTTAGGAGCCCACAACTAGTCAATAAATGGAACTTCTAGTCTTACAATGTGCAGAGCCCAGTATTTTTATTTTTTCTCATAGATGAAACTTGCAGGAAGTTATATTCAAAGTTAAATTGATGTGCTCTTGAGAGAGGATCTGTCTGCCAGCAGGAGACCTCCTTTGTGAAGCTATGTAAATGATGCTTTGCCCCCTGTACTCCGTAGATGTGATGTGGTAGCAAACTCCTGGAATAGCTCCTAGAAAGGCTCGTCCAGAAGTTATATTTTTCTTCCCCAGGAATGGCTTAAAATGTTTCTCTATTTTAAGATAAAACTTTTAGTTTATCATACTGTTTCAGTATTTCTGTGACATAGTACAACAGCCTGGTTACCTCTCCTTGAGAACCTGCAGTGCTAGAAATGGCAGTGCTTTCTCCTTATCAAACTCAATGGCAGATAAACTTTTTCTGTAACTTCCTCATGTAACATCATGCAACCGATTTCCAGAAATTAGATGTCCATGTTGTTTATCTTAAGATTTAGGGAAGAGAATGGTATCCTTAGAAACTACTTGGGCTAGCAGACACTGTTATAATTTTTAATTTTCTTCAGAACATATTTAAAGTAGATCTTATGCATATAGTTTTTAGTTAACACTAACTTTTACAAGCAGATACACTTTTTAAAATCAGTACTATGGCTAGTTTAATGACATGCAAGCTGGATTTTTAAAAATTTTCTTTCTTTATTTTTTTCCCCAATTTTATTGCGCAAAAAAGATAAGTATTCAGAAATCTTCTCACCTGTGTTTTGTGCTGATTTCTTGAGTGAAACGTTTTTGGAAACATTAGTTTTGATATGCTGATGTTGAAAAATCTCTTTTCTGATAGAAGCCCACTCAGCAGCAAGTGTGTGTCTGGTTGACTTGGGAACAGTATTTCAGAAACAGTCTTAACATAGTCACACTTTATTGAATGTTCTGGCATTGGTGGCTCTGTCATTTTCGTTTTCTTGACCTGTGACCTGTCTCAGCTGTAGAGTAAAACCCTAAATCCCTAGAAGATTCCTTAGAAGTGAAAAATCTCGTGGAGAATTGCTTGTCAGCCACTAAGTCTTTTGGCTGAGGTTCCTTCCTGGTGTGTTTGCAGTTGTGGCTCTGAGGGTACTTTGATGGACCAAATATAGGAACGTTTTATGACATTTGCATCGGCAGAGAATATCAGGGTTCTCCTGCTGGCCTGTCCTGCTACTCTCTCCCCTCCTTATCCCATTTTGAAATTCTCCCTGCTGGCAGTGGTGCTGCAAGTAAGGATACGAAAGGAAACCTTATGACAGTGATATGTTCAGCATATTCTAAAACCTTTTCAGAGCTGTGGCTAAGAAAGAAAAGGTGAAACCCCTCTCATTTGTACACTGAAGATGCTGGTTCCCAATTCTCATTCCTCTTACAGTAACTAACCCTGATCTTTTCTGTTTCCTCTGCATCATTCCCACTGGTCATAAGTCAGTATACTGATCACAGTTACTATGTATTAGTATTGTGTAAAATTCCACATAAGGCCCAAATCAACAACTACCTTCAGGGAGAACTGGTTGAGAAAGTAGTTTTTACAGATAGGCTGCTTAAAGCAAAGAGAAGCAGCTTCTCCCCTGTGAGTGCCAATAAAAGAGTGGATGGACGGGATCTATTTCCAAGCGAGGCTTTGGGTGCTTGTCATTGAGATTACAGAGATGTTGAGCAGGCAGTGCAGTTGGAACCATGACGAATGTGCCCATCCATGGATGAGTGAACCCTGAAACCTGATATTAAGACCCCATCAAAGCACTAAAGTCCTCATCACAACATTGCTATTTCTGTTTCTCAGTACACATGTATTTGTAGGCCTGTGTTCATTTTAAATCTGGTAATTTCCTGATTTTCTCCAGAAGAAATAAATTTAAAATTGAGATTTGTGCTTATACCAAAAAACAGTCTGGTGTAAGATGGATAGACTATCCCTGGGAACATCTGTTAGCATCAAATGTTAAATGAAAAGTTAAAAGCTTTCAAATTTTGCTTTTATTTCCTGTTACTTTGATATCAGAGTGTAAAGAACGTGAGAAGAGGAGCCATTTGAAATAAAACAAAGCACGGAATTTTTTTTAAGTATTTCTGAATGGAATAAATGGTCAGAATAAAAATATGTAAAATTAATAAGTGCTTTTAATCACAAATATTAGATATACAAGTCTACAAAAGAACAAGCTGTTTTTACAAATTAAGCAGAATCTAATGTTTCATACTAACATATTTCAGTTTCATTGGCTTATACAAAGTGAACTTAAATTAATTTTAAGGGCATGTATGATTACTTAAAATGTGAAACTAACAATAACCATCAGGGTATTGAACAATTCAGGTATCAGCACAGTTCAAATCTATGAAGTGAACTGATATTGTGGAGAATATATTTAGCTTTGCAGTAAAGATGAAACCTAAACTTTTGACAGAAAAGCACAACAGTAATACAACAAAAACTTCCAAGAATAATGTTAAAAATATAAACCAAGTTTGAATATATAACACTTTATCACCAGTAATTAAAGTGGATTTTTAAAGGTGTAATACTTGAGATTTTTACAACATAATTTTAAGTAATTTAATTTTAATTTTAAAATATTTTTCAATCAAATAGTTAACAATCTTTGACTTTTTGAAAGTGCAAGATAATTTACCTTTTTGCACTCTACATAATGCCACTGCAATCGTGAACAGAGTCCATTTAATTTATTGCACTGTACAGAGCAATTAATAGGAGGCAAACATAGTATAGTCAATCACACAAAATATGTAGACTTAATGCAGAGTAACATTCATAAAGATACAAAGTCATATGTTTCTACTGAGAATGTCAATTATCTTTCCACTCACCTACTTTGCTAAGTCATAGGAGGAAAACAGCAGCAACTGTTTTCACTCTTTCAAAATATCAGTAATAGTAATAGTGACACAAGTGCCTAGGGAAAATATATTTTATGTCTGGGAAGACTAGATGCAGAGACTAATCTTTATTTCTGGCCAGCACTACTTTTTAATCACTGAATAAAAAGCCCTTATGCCAAGAGAAGCAGAAATTGAAAATATGATTTTACCTAGTGCTAAAATGAGTTGCACATCCATCTTACTATCAAGGAGGCCCAAAGCTCCTTATTATGAAGTTTTAAGATCTCAGAGCCATTATTTTAAGTTCTCTTTTTTTATTATTATTTCTATCAGAAGTTATTTGAATAGATATATGAAAGGAGATGCACAGAGACTTCACTGATAATCATTCAACAAATGTATGTGATTGTAGGATGAGATCATAGGATAATTAACATTAGCAGTGACTTCAGGAGGTCCTCTAGTCCAGCTGCCTACTCAAACCGTGTGAGGCAAACTCATTTTAAGGTGTGTTATAATATGAGAACAAGCAAAGGCTTCAAAGATTTTCTTCCTCCCCGTATTTTCCAGAACACTCTCATTAGGTTTAGTAAATTTTTCAGAGGCATAAATCAGCACTTAACTTTTAATAGATATTCTGAATGATATTAAAAATTCTTACCTGTGAATAGCAAGAAATATAATTAGGGCCTAAGAATGAAGTGTATGGTACTGAATGGCTGTACCAAAGATCTCATTTGCTTTCTGTTACAGCTTTTAGATGTTGAACATATTCTGAAATGATAATACTGCTATGCTCAAGATTTTAAAAAAGGCATTGGTGAATCAGTCTTCTCATACAGTGCTTGGATTGTTTCCCCTCTGTCTTATTATTCTTATGGCACACACGAAACACTGAAAACAGAATAACCACTGGGTTGAAATTAAAAGAAAGAAAAGTTTCTTAAATGCTTGTATACAGATTTCCTTCTTTATAGCCAGAGGCATTTTTCTAAGAATTTTCCAGGGGTGGAAATGCAAGGACCAACAATACTTTGTCCTGAAGAGAAAAATGTGTGTCCATGTGACTCTTTTCCTTTTGTAATCTGCACCATTTATTGGTTTTAGTAATATCCATCCAAACAGTAATAACTGATCACAAAATCATATGCTGTTACAAATGAAGAAGTTTATTAGAATTAGATTAATTCCTTTTGTTCTCTGTTAAATCCAGTAACTGTTTTTCTAGGGATATTTCTACATGTCTGAGAATCACAGTAATTTTTGAAAATAGACTCTTCTGCCTTAAACATTGATTTTTTTTTCATCCCTGAATTATTCCCACTAATTCAATAGTTCTCAAAACTCTTTTTTCCTCCTTTCTACCACTTCTCACAATCTTCCACAACGATATTTTCATTTGTGCAATTTCCTCTGTAGATTTTGAAAATCTTCTGATAAGTAAACAGCTAAGTTATTGTGAAAAGCATATGATAAAACCAAGCAAGCAAAAAAAATTTGGTGCCTGGTCATACTGTGTTTCTGTTTGATTGGTAGTGGGCTTCTGGAGAAGTGGAAATTAGGGAGGGCTTCTGTGAGTTATTGCCTCCCATTCCCTCTTTTCCTCCTGTTTCTCTGCCCAATTCAAGCTATGGTCTGAAAACAGGTCCCTGATGATTTTTCATTTTATTTTGGCTGGGGAAAAGCCTGTATACTGCTAGCAAAGTGCTGTTCTATTTGTCTGCTGTTCTATTTTATTTTCTTACCTTTTTGTATCTCATTCTGTGGAAGTGAAGATATGACATATTTAATTTCTGTTGTTCTAAATATCTACAGTGAGGTTGAACTTTTGCTTATCTGGAAGAATTAGTACTGGAAAATGAATATTGGTTTCCTGCAAAATTTGACAAGCTCTGAAACCCTGAACTCTGAATAGTGTGACCATTCCATAAATAATATTTCTCTGTGTACAATACAACTTTTTAATGCACCACCAACTTCTAAGGTGGTGTTTCTAATGTTAGTCTGTTTTCCACGCTTGTGTCATCTGTGACTCAGTTGTTCTTGGGCTGAGGTTGAAAGATGCTTCAGACTGCTTAAGAACCACCAGCCCATTTTTACAATTGGCAGAGGCCATGATCAAGGAAATAGGTTTATTGAGATGACAGAACTGAATATAGAAAACTTTAAAATTTTTCTTAATAAATAGGACAAAGGACTGCTGAGAGTGCAGAAAATGAAAACACTGAAGAATACCCAAGTAATCGAATAAATCATGACTCACTCAACACAAAATGGTCTTGGTTCAGTAACCAATTCTGCATTAAAATATATGGGTTTAGACTGCCTTTTTCTCACTGGAACTTTTTTTAAGTGCTAGTTCTATTAACTTCTTTTAACATGGCTACAGCTTTTATTTGAATATTTCAGAATACTGACATTAGCAATTGAATTTCTTATAAAACAAAAAGAGTGCTCAAGGATCCCTTCAGCAGCATTTAAAACGTTACCAGAGAAGTAGCTATTTAATAACAACACACTCTAGCTTGAGAAATGTAGAAGAAAATTTGACTAAGTCTATTAAAAATACTGATTCTTCCTTTAAAACTTGAATTCAGTGGTCACAGTTTCATGGGTTACTGTCCTGAATGCAACACAGGCATATTACTGTATTCCATGGAAATCAGTTTTGTTAAACATCTGCTCATACTTTGGTTATAAAATTAAACATTTAGCTCTTCAATGAATTCGCATCTCTGTTTGAGATCTTATGTTCAATTGATAGAAGTCATGCTTCAGTGGATTCTGAAAAGGTATCTATGCTAAAGGTGATCTTATAAAATCCTTTTCTTCTATGTACTGCAAATGCGTTTGTTATGATGCCTAAACTTTTTTAACACTTTCTCCTAATACACTGGTAAAACAGCATTCATTGTCATGAATATGCAAATATTACATGCAAATTAATTATTTTTTTGTTTTGGCCCCCCCATATAAAAATTTAAGCAAAATTCCGCAGTATCTGATTCTGTTCTTCTAAAAAGCTGAAGTTCTTATCAGAAGATAGGGCTATGAAGCTGCTCTCCCAGATTACTTATAGGAATTTTTTGGGGTTTGGTCCCAGAGGTTTTTAGTTCTGTTGTTACTTTTAAGACATTTCAGCAACATAATTACCGACTCCTTTCCACACTCAAGGGTTTTTTCCCAAAGAAATCTTAAGGTAAATAATTTATGTGACTAATATTTTGCGGAAAAAAACAGTCATACTGAATGAAAAAAAAAAAACAGTGGAATTGGGGCATAAGTGTTTCCAGCTTCTACATAAAGAAAATTCAAAGTCAGCTTTTTCTGAATTCATACTGAATTAAAATATGAAATCAATTTCCATATGAGAGACTTGGGTAGGTGTTACATGTTAGGCAGAAGGAACAACTTGTTCTGTTATCATGCAAATAGAATTTTGGTTCTTGACAAAATGCTTCACAACCAGATTTTATCTTCCTATTCTAAGCTTCGGTCAGAAAATAATACACCCACTCTCTGCTAAACTTTTCCCAAGATTTTTATGATATTTCCCCCCTCATATTGTCTGTGTGTTGCACTTTATGGCAAAAATATCTGTGTTTGGTAATGAACTGTAGATCAACTGATAACAACATTTTGTAGGGAAAAATTTTAAGAAGCACCTAATATTTGTTTATGGAAAATTATACAGCTATGACAGCTTAATATACGGAAATATATTTAGAACTATCAGCAGTGCTAAATTATTCTTACTGTATCAATTTTCTCAGTATTTTAATTTTTAAAATTCAGAACTACAGGAATGAAATTAAGCTTTTCTGTCTGGAAGAGACATTTAATATACTTTGACTCATGAACTGGAGTTCAGGAATGGAGCCAGTCTGAGTAACTTTGGAAATATGTTGCTAGTTGCAATGAGCAGGGATATCTTCAACTAGATCAGGTTGCCGAAACCCCCAAACTGGCCTTGAACACACCCAGGGATGGGGCATACACAGCTTCTCTGTGGGTGTGCCAGTGCCCCATCACCCTCACAGTAAAGAATTTCTTCCTAATATCTAGTACAAATTCTCCTGCTTCAGCTTAAAGCCATTCTCCCCTTGTCCTCTCTATGTGCCCTTTAAAAAGTCCCTCTCCAGCTCTGTTAGCCCCCTTTAGGTAGTGGCAGGTGCTCTAAAGTCTCTCAGAGCCCTCTCTTCTCTGAAGAACTCTGGCTCTCAGCCTGCCTTGGTAGGAGAGGTGCTGCAGCCCTGTTAGCATCTTTGTTNTGTGCCAGTGCCCCATCACCCTCACAGTAAAGAATTTCTTCCTAATATCTAGTACAAATTTACCCTGCTTCAGCTTAAAGCCATTCTCCCCTTGTCCTCTCTATGTGCCCTTTAAAAAGTCCCTCTCCAGCTCTGTTAGCCCCCTTTAGGTAGTGGCAGGTGCTCTAAAGTCTCTCAGAGCCCTCTCTTCTCTGAAGAACTCTGGCTCTCAGCCTGCCTTGGTAGGAGAGGTGCTGCAGCCCTGTTAGCATCTTTGTTACCCAACTCTGGACTCACTCGAGCCAGAACATATCTTCCTTATGTTGGGGTCCCCCAGACTGGATGTGGCACTCCAGCAGGGTCTCACATGGGCAGACTAGGGAGGCAGAGTCATCTCCCTCACCCTGCTGGCCACACTGCTCATCCTGCAGCCCAAGGTACAGTTGGTTTTTGGGGTGTGAGTGTGCATTGTTGAGACTTGTCAGGCTTTTTGGCCATCAAAACCACCAAATTCCTTCTCCTCAGGACCACTTTAAATCCATTCTCTGCTTGGCCTACGCTTGTACTTGGAATTGTCTTGACCTAGGTGCAGGACCTTGTGCTTGGTCTTGTTAAGCTTCATGAGGTTCACACAGACCTGTCTCTTAAGCCTTTCTGGGTCCCTCTGGATGGCATCCCTTCCCTCCTTCCCTGTGGTGTGGATCACACTACAGAGTGTGTGCTGTCCACGCTGCCAACAAAGATACTGAACAGCAGTTCCATCCCCTGAGGAACACTGCTCTCCACTACTCTCCATTTGGATACTGAGCCACTGACTGCAGCTCTCTAAGTGCAACCATCCAACCCAGTCCTTATTCACTGGGTGGTCCATCCATAATTCCATGCCTCTCCAATTCAGAGATAAGGGTGTTATGTTGTTGCACAAGGCCAGCAATTGTTCTTCTCTTATCTTCCTTTTATTTCTTTAAATGAATACTACTTATGCTTGAACATTTTTTTTAAATAAGTAAGATTAATAGTTTATTATAAAGAACAACTACTTCTGCTGTCTTTACTTTCAAGAAAGTTGACACAGCTGATGTTCAGGTAACTATCTTATACACATATAGTTTGACCTTTTATTAAGAAATGTTGCTCTGACAGATTGGAACATCTGCCACAATCAAAGACTCGTCCACAGAAATGCTTTTAGATGATGGAAGGGGTCTAGCATCAAGTTTCTTTGGCAACCTTTTATGCTTTTAACCTCGTTAATACAGCTAAGGTTTCTTTATCCATTAAATCCTTCCAGTTAGATACACAGAGTCTCACGTCCTGTAATTAAGCATTTGTATTAAAGATGAGCCCCTT
Organism: Promerops cafer; assembly: GCA_013398275.1. Taxonomy (NCBI): domain Eukaryota; kingdom Metazoa; phylum Chordata; class Aves; order Passeriformes; family Nectariniidae; genus Promerops; species Promerops cafer. Next base: position 11,701 of record VZSE01010767.1, on the reverse strand, counting down.
ACAAAAGGATCACGTTTTTGTGGGATTGTTTTCCTACAATGGTGATTCATTAGTTTGAATACTAGAGCTTCAAAGCTCCTAAAATATTAGCTGTGTAGAACTGTCAGTGTGTAAGCTAGATAAAGCTTAGCTAAACAAACCCCTGTTTACTGCAATGGAACTGTTGTTTGATGCTAGGTAGTTAGGATGGCCAAACTGTAGGATGTACTGTGTTTGTGCTAAAAATTATATTCCCTGTTGTATTTTTCATCCTCGTTACCCCTGGTACTCCTTTGTTCTTATGTTGATCTTTTCCCCCATTGGCTTTTATGTGTGATTTTGATGGCTTGTTGGGTCTTTTTCCTTTTTATTATATATGCAGTTTGTTCTGGACTAAATCCAAGGAAAAAAACCTGTGCGGGTATACAAATATTATTTTGTCAGAGTGGACATCAGTGACTGGTTATCTGTTATTCTTCAGATTGTTTATCTTCTTATTTTTCAATAAGATTATATTCTTACTCCTATGCTATTACAAACTTGACACTTAAGGCTGAAACTACATGACTCCTACAGGACTTGGTTCATAAATTGTCTGCTGCTTGTTGCATCTCCCATATTCCAAAATGAAAATCACTGCACCTGTGGAATTGGTCTGTGTTTACAGTACTGGGTCGCTGGGGACTGCTGGCAGTGATGCCACATCTCTGGCAACAAAGCATAGACTTCCTCATTACCATTTCTTTATTTGCACACCATTTCAGCTGTGTAATGCGTTGAACTGTAATTCTTATTGAGAATGAAGCAGATCGTCAATTCAGAGACATATAGTGGTTAATACAACATACACGTAATTTGTACAAAATTTAAAGTCTATAAGCAAAGAGAAAACCTAGCAATTTCTTCTTCAGCTAATATTTATCTTTTAAAATGCTTTTCAGTGTACTTTGGCACTTGACTAATAGGTTTTTCAAAATGTAAGCCCTTATTCATTTTGTTCCTGTAGGATCAGTATCTGTCAGGTTTCTTTTGTGTTGCTATAAAATATTATCAGTATTGGTATTTCATATTTGAAGTAGGATCTAAGCCTTATGTCATAATGGAGCTTTTGTAAAGGATTTTTTACCTTCTTTCCCTCTTGCAGAAATGATGACCTTTCATTGAGCATGATCTTCTCAGAATCTGCAGTACTTCCATGGCATGAACTCAGCCTCTTCTCTTTTCTTTTAAGGCTTTTATTAGAAACCAGAATAAAAGTTAGACAATGGAAGAAATATTATGAAAGAAACAATATAAAAATGCAAGAAATATGAATGTAACTTATAAAATATACCAATCCCTAAGAGTATTTTTAAAAGGGATTCTAAAGCCTCCTATAATTTGCATTCTACAAAGGAAGCTTCGGGTGAGACCCCAGGGGACTCATGAACCACGTTACCTTTAACTGTATGGCTTATGTAACACGAAGCTTTACAAACAATTCTAATTCCAATATGGGTATTCGAATTTTTTTAATAATTTTTGCTTTATTTTGCAAATAATAGTCAGAATTACTAATAATTCTGGATGACATGCTATGCCATGTTTTTAATGCAAGAGAAATAAGATACAACAGAATTAGCAGAGTGTATCTTCAGTCATACGGTGGAATAACCTGTACTTGAGTTAAATTTAAAAGTAAGTATTATTGAAACATCCTTTTTTTACATTGCATTTCGAAATGTAAATGCCTTTCCTTGCATTTTCAAAACTTGGTCAGCTGGTTTGATATCTTACCACTAGATGTCCTTGTAGTTGAACCCTCCTGCCGGTTTTATGCTAATTCTGTGCTGCTTTTAGCCACTGGATGGCATCTTACCATTGATTTCAGGTGCAAGGATTTTAAAGAGCAGATTCACACAAAGTAGATAATTTAATACTTCATTTAATGCCACGGTGACTCTAAAAGCCTGTGTTCTGTTTGCAGACAGCAACAACAACAAATAAGTGTGTTTGAATTTGAGATTTTTAATGAGCTCAGGAAAGATAATGTTCAGAAAAGAACAGGGAAGATGTACATTTCAGTAGCTGTAGAGTGCTTGGGGGGAGGTTTCTTCTGTTTCTTGTATTGCAGTTTCTGCGAGGGTCTGGGACATTGTGTCTGTAGAATTCTCTGGGCCTAGCAGAGAAGTTTCATGTTTATGAAAAGAGCATACAGTGTACTGTGCTTACTGTGGTGTGAAAAGCATCTGTGTACCTCCTTATTTGTCATCTACCTTGAACAGTAAGTGTAATAAAACCTCTTCTAGTACTAGGATAGATAATAAGGCAAAACCTCTTTTACAGGTGTAGCCTTTCAGCAACAGAAATATTTGAAAAAGCATTTAGGTTTGGTTTTGTTGAAGGTTCTAAGGTTTTTGAAGGGTGAATCCCTTTGCATTTATTTCCTTCACATATTCTCACTGTCCTCCCTTTCCTGGTTTCCTGCAAGCTCAAGTGGTACTAACAAGCAAACCAGGGGAGTAAGACCCCAAAGCCTCCCTGCTGCAGCACGGTCTGGCCAGAATGATGAGACCTCCTGCCCCCAGCTCTGGGTGGAACACCTTGCTCTAGCTGTGTGGGCAGGTGAGCTGATGGTGCCTACTGACTGTAGCTTGCAGCTGAGAGATGATTGGTGCCCCTCACGTACACAAGTGAATCTGTGCTGACGCTGGAGAGACAGAGGTTATGCCAGCTCCTTCCTCCCTTGAGAGGCAGCAAGGAATTCTCTTCCCTTCCCCTGGCTTCCCTATTAATCTATACTGCCCACTTACTGTGTTTGACTGTAGGTTAACCCCGTGCATAACTGAGTGAAGTTTTGCCACATTGCATACAGGATCTTTCTTGGGCATATTGCTCTAGAGCAGCAGCTTTGCAAGTACCTCTGCTTCCCTAAAATTGGAGGCAGGAGGACACTGGGGCTCCTTCTACATACCATTTACACTGACTCCTAGCAAAGGTGCACAAGAGAGGTGTGCACTGCTTTTATCTCAAAGCTCAGCTCTGCTTGTGGAGCTAATTTTGTAATACTCTTGTGTTAAAGAATCATTTTATTCATTGTTTAATATTACATCAGAGCAACTTTAAAGCCCATTGAGACAGGGGAAGATGATGCTTAGGTCTTCACACAGATTCTAACAAGCCCCATGGGCTGCAGTGCTAAATTCAGCCTGGCTTTTTAAAATTCAAATTTACAGAATCTGTTGGTTATACATCAGTATTTCCTTCATTTACCTGCAGGGAAATATAAAAACCCCTTTCTCCAAAGATGAAATTCCACTTATCACTTGCCTTCACATATGTATTGCTTTAAGTGTACTTTTAAAATGTCTCTAAGATACTAAGCAATTTCATTTCCGGTGTGAAATGAATCTTCTTAAAAAGTTCATGTTGATAGCTACTCAGGGTAGGTATTCTAAGTAAATAAGTGTGTTAAAAGTATCATACGCAGTTTGCTTTTGGAGACTTCTCCTTACACAAAAGAAAAGTAATTATTGAAGCAGAAATAAAACTTAAAGCACACTGTAAAGTGGCATAGGTCTGTAGTCTGTTGACTTCACACTTGAACAAGGCCAAAACGCTTGATGTTTTCTAGCCCACACTGTTGTGTCAAGCATCTCCAGGTCCAGTAAAGTGTCTCCAGGTAAAGTATATTTATCTATCAAGGGGTTTAGAATACAAAAGTAATTGGTAAAAAACCCTCTATGGCTCTGTGGTCTGTAGGATGAATGTAATCTGTAAGTCTAGTGTAAGACTTTGGTGAATGATCACCAGCCTTTAAAAAGCAGCAGAGGAACTGCTTTCAGCCACTAAATAAAACTTTAACCCACAAGCACACCCCTTTTTCTGGAAACTGGATTTTTTTTCCATAGATATGACTTCTTTTCCCTAAGAGTTAAAGTATGGTCTATTCTGCAATCATTTGTGTGTTACACCTAGAAGCAGTTACCCTTAATTATTAACAAGAACACATCAGTGTGCTTAATGGGAGAGGTATAAACCTGACAAGTGCATCTCTTCATGTCTGAAAAGCCAACATAATTGAGAATACCTGAGGAAATCAGAGGAATATTATGAAGCCTCAGTGGCATGCTTTCAAACAAAAAGTTTCAATAAATTGAGTGCATTAATTAATGAAAATTAAACAAGCAGACTGAATCAGCAGTTGAGTCACTGATCATTTTAGTCATAAGATTGGAGTAACTTAATCCATTAATATATGGACTGTAGTGCAGTATCTGCAGCATTTCCAGTTTTCAAACAACTGAGCAAGATTTGACTATTCCAGTCTCTTATTAAATCTAAAGTTATTTACTTTATTTTAGGCTGGTTGCTTTCTCCATTGTGGAACATTTCATGCCATAACCTGGCAATTTCCTTTGTGGCAAGAACGACTCCTGAACTTCTTTTTCTGTGTTCAGCTTTTCCATGCCCACTGCCTGCCACTGCAGCCCCAGCTGTGGCTGCCATCCCTCCGTGCAGTGCTCCGTGCAGTAACAGGCAGAGGCGGTGCTGCACCGGGCGCTCTCCTGGAATTACACTGCTGGAACTTCCAGCTCTCCTTCTCCTGCTCCTTCTGGCTGGGTTGCTGCAGCACTCCAGGATACCATTCACCTGTGGCAGGTGCTGTATAAAGCAAGGAACTTTTGGGCTAAAGGCCAGGGCCTCCCTGTCTGTTTCTTTGACATTACCAAGGTGTCTCGGGAGTGGTATGAGCACTCTGTAACAAACTCTTTTTCTACTGCTGCTGACTCTTCAGCACAGGTAATTGACATCTGCTATTTATTCTCTTCCTCCTCATATTTTTAAAACTTTGGTTTTACCCAATGAAATAGTATATTTTTTTTTTTCACTGCCATTTTTAGATGGTAGATTTCTTTTTCTGGAAATTGAATAAAGATTTCAAGAAGAAATGCTGAGTTTCCAAATAAATTCAGAAGAGGCCAGAATTTCTATGAAAAGTTTAATACAATAGAAAAATAACATTTCGGTTGAGATAGAGATACCAGTCAGTTAATTTGACTTAATAACTTTTTTTACTTAATAATTGAATTGTCTGTGAAAGTCTACAGTCCATTCCATGTCTATTCCATGCTTTTTTGCAGCTTTTTTTTTTCTTGCAGTTGCTCTGCAACTGCTTTACTATTTTGCCGTAAAGAGAAAAACAAAAGTAGTATTTAGGGGTAAAAGAGCTATATTTAAAACTGGGGATTTTTATAAGGTGGTCTTAGCCTTTCTGAACTCTCCTATGTTGTAAGATTTTTAAGGAAAGCTCAAGGATTTAAACCGTACTCTAATGTCTTTGGAAAACGTTCATGTATACTGAATTCCCATCCACTCTGCAGGGTTAAAAAGCATAATAAGTATTTTTAATGCAATTTCACAATGCAAAACTATGAATTGTAGGAAGTTTATAAATAAAAGTGAACACCATTTTGCAGTTTTCATTAGGAGAGTTCCCTGTGAAAAAGGGACATAGAAAAGAAATCTGGATCAACCCATTGTATAAGGCGTGGTGTTTAAAAGTCAGAAAAATAGCTTTATTCTAGCAACTGCTTTATGCTTAGTCACTGTTTTCATTTATTATCATGCTGTTTGATGTGCCCCACACAGGACTGCAGCAATTCAGTGTCTGCATGAACCCAGTGTGTTGCCATATTGAATTATATTCCAGAAAACGGCAGAGCTAAGGAGCTTTCAGGCAGCCTTTGCTGTTCAGCCATGTTTTCATGCACTAATTCATAGCAAGATGCCCTGAATGTATTCCATCAAATTTGATTTTATCATGTTCAAACATGTTTGCTGTTATAACCTTGAAACGTTTCTTCATGTTAGTTGACAGGTCCCTTGTGGATGTTGTAACTGACAAGTGCCACCATATAAAAATAGAATGAAAAATGCTTTTGCTAAACAAACACACAAATAGAACACAACACCAGTTCTGTCATATTTTTGACACAATTTGTGATTTACAGAGAGCCACCAACTGATACAATGTAATTTGTGTGAGAATTATTACTTACTGTTTTCTGGTGCCTTTCAGAGGAAGAAACCCATGATATTTATCTGCTAGCTAATAACTGAGAAACCAGGGAATTAAAAATCTCTTTAAAATATGCAGAGAAGAAAATGTATCATTTGCATTAGTCTTTCATGTTTCATATGACTTACATAGTAAGCACTAACATGGTAGTAAAAGAACCAAACCAAGCCACACTCAGAAACTGATTGCAGTTTATTTATTCAAGTAGGCTCTATTCCATATATCAGAAGGTCTTTTACAGAGAAGGATATTGAAACACTATCCTCAGATGAGTATCTTACTAGGTCGTTATCTGCTACATTAGTAAGTGTTCTCCATTTAATGTCTTACTCCATTTTAAATTCACTGAACACACCTTTTGACAAAATCTGCGTAAGTAACACTGTAAGAGATTTAAACTTGCTGGCCACCAAGAGTGCCTATTTGCAGAAGGCAAATATTTTAATTTTAATTTCCTTTCTGAAATTAAAAAGCTTTCTTAGGTGCATACATTGTCTGACTGCTTTTATACTTTTAGGAGCAGGACTGTATGTTAAGGAGCCTGAGACAGCGTTGTTTACTATATGATAACTGGCACTTATTGAAGGGCTTTGTGTGACTGTGCTTAGAAGAGCATAAACCCTGTCCCAAAGATCTTTTCTTAAGGCTTGACTTTAGTGCATCTTACATTTCTGCAGTGGATCTTACAGGTGCCTAGGGCTGCTTGGGTTTTTATGTGGCTCTTTTTCAAGTATTGCCTGCTTACTTTTTAGGAATTTCATATATTCAATGCATTCCTGACATTATAGATTTTTTTCCCACATAAACGCACTTTGTTGCAATACTGAAAAGGGAGTGTTTGTGTGTGATGCTTCAAGGATGTGTGCTGAAGCTTAGCTTCAGTATTGGCAGCTGTCAGGATTTGTGGGTAAATGCTTTCAAAACCAGTGACAAAATTTACTTTGTACAGACTGTTTTGAGTAGCTGCTCTCATGAGGTTTGGGAAGTGTCTGTTTCAGTTGAGACATAGCTTTCTGGTTCCATAATTTAACTGCAGTGCAGGTTTTATGCACTTATGTTGCAGTTAAAAATAGAGGAGCAAAATCTAATGTTGTAAGAGTGATATACACAAACTCTGTACCAACCCAACTAAGAACAAAAATACCATGTCAAAAATAGCTATTGTTTCTTGTAGAGGATTCTTCCCCCCATGCTAGAATGTAGAGTGACATTAAAGACCGTGAATACACTATGTCATGCAGGCATCACAAAGCTCAATCCAGCAGCTGCTCAAAGAGGAAAGTTAGGAGGTGATTTGACAAGTGTCAGAAAAGGCTTGCTAAAATATTATGTTCTAACAGTCAAGTATGCCAGGAGATGTGGTTGAAAGATGGCAAGTTTACATCTAATTAAAACACATCTTTGGAACAATCAGAGCACTGCCCATTGCAGTGGGCAGTTTCCAGAAGCTACTCTGTGACAATGTTAAAGTCAGAAATAGATATTTTATGTCATATGCACATTTCCAGGAAGCAGTGATTCATTCAAGAGCTGCTGTTCATATAGGTACAGGAAATTGAACTGAATATCCTTTTCTGACATTTCTAAATGCAGCATAAATCCATCTGAACAGCAAAGCCCTGGTGCAATTCTCGTTGATTTCAATAATTGCACATAAAATTACTGTCATAGCCCTCTTTTCCCTCTCTAGATGGGATTCAGCCCCATTAGTTCAGACATTTAGGCATTGGCAGGACTCATTTACTTTTCATGTTCTTACAGGCATTGTTTCCTGAGCAGGAGAGCTGTTTTGGGGGAAGCCACCATACACAGGATGCTACCAGGACAGATCCTGCCACACACAAAGAAAACCTAAGCACCACCTCTGCTATGAGCACCACAATCACAATCAACACTGAGACAATAAATTATCATCAGGTGTCCAAGTTGTACCAGTGCGTGCATCAATCCACAGGGCAGAGGAGTGGTGGAACAGTCTGTAGAGCAAAAGTGAAGCACATGTAAACACACTTTTAGACGGAACAATTACCTCTACAGACGTATTATTATTCTGTTATTCAACAGACATTTTGCTTTCATGGATAGAAAATGTGATTTTACAAGGCAGTAAAAATACTCAGATTTTTTTCTGAAAGGCAGCTTAACTGCATTTTCAAAATGTGAGATGGAGGGAAATGCTAGACTAAAGAAAAGGATAATCCTTAGGGAAGTCAGCACCATTTGTTTAAAACAAACAATATGGTTAGTGTAAAAATTTCAGTTTGAGTGCATACTATTGTAATGCAAGATATGTTAAACTGCTCCGAAATTCCCTTTTTGTTAGCATCTCTAGCATTAGGACTGCACAGGGCATTTATTTTAATAATGAATATATTGTGCATGGCTGTCAAATTGTTTGTAAATATTTATAAACAAATTTTTGCTGTAGTGTAGATCCAAAATTGTTCAAATTTGCAGGTGTCAAATTTTGGGAGATGGGCCAACTTCTGAAAGGTTTTAAGTGTATGTTTTAATGTCCAATTAATGACACTTGTGGCCCTGATTTTATTTTCAGGAAGGTTCTGAATTTATTTCAATTTCTATTTTCTGAACCTTAAAAAATATCAAGGCTGAATAAAGCTACAAAAGATAACTTAAGGGAAATCTAAAATTATAGCGGATGTGCCTAGGTTGCATGTAACTATTTGTTAAATATGCTATGACATTTGTTGAGATAATTGTATTTTGCTGACCCTTTTCAGAGGCTGAAGTAATATACTGGCATTAATTATTTATGCACAAGGATGACAGAATCATCCCATTAGCAATTACAAGCTACAGGAAAGGATTTTTTTTAAAAAAACAAACTTATAATTTTCCTCAAGTTTCATAAATACTTAAGGGATGTATCTAGTTTAATGAACTCATCTGTTTTGGCTCATGGATTTCACTTTTTAATTTTTTTAAGAATGTTTACTGCAACTTTTCACACTGAAGATATGGGAAACTTCATATTAAAAAGAAAAAATTGAAACAAAAAACAAACCAGACAAAACATATTCCACCTGTCCCCAAGTATTCTGCATTTTGAAATTTGTCTCCTCATGGATAATGTGCTGTCTTTCTGGTTACTTGAGCTAAGAAGGATTTGCCTAAGTTTTCTGAAAAACTCAACTCAATGTATACCTCAAACCCCTTGCAATAAGATGGATTTATTTAAGCATCTACATCCTAGTCAGACATTTTATGTTTCCCTTAGATGCTTAAATGTTTTTAGTTACATTTCAGTTGCCACTAAGATTTTATTTTCAGAATACAAAGATGAATCAACCGTAAGAAACTGATACAGTGTGAGGTCTTAGAATTAAACTTACTGAAGCCAAGAACTGGTGACTGAAAGCTGTTTCTGTGTAGGACATATGTTTAATACATACTTACTGTGCGAAGTTTGAAAATTTTTAGTGACCTTGGGTTTAGAGTGTTTCTAGTAGCAAATTATTGTCAAGGTTACTTCAAGTACAATATGATAGCAGGATTCATCTGTTGGTGGGAATCAGGAAAGCAGAAACAGTTTGGAACATTGTAGGATTCATGAAGCTCTATGAAATACAGAATTTCATGTCTTTACCATTGATACACTTCTAACCAGCATGAACTGCTACAAAACACTTTGTTAAAGAAACAGACAATTTTTATTAACATGTGGCTTACACGTGAAAGAAATGGGCATTTGTTATTATATATGTTACTGGGGCTAGGTGAACAGGAAAGTTTCTCAAAGTAGTTTGAGATTGTTCCTAACCCTGACTGTGCGTGCTAATTTGTCTTTTATTCTCCTTCTTATTGCATTAACATATTTGATGCTTGCATTTATTGTGGGAATGAGAGGAATGAGATGATGCTGAGCAGGATATTAGTGGTTAAAAAATTACTGTTAAGAAGCATCATATTCATGCTTTTCAGTGCTCTAGATCCCTCTCATGGCATTTTGTTCTTTACTTTCATTAGACTTTGAAGTACTGATACAGAGTAAGTGATAAAAATGCTCTGAAGTTAAAAATGGAAAAGAAAAACCCAAAGCATTCTCTTTACATCACATAAATTAAATTAGTCTTTTTGTATTGTTCTGCTTGTCATTATAAAATTACTTTTATTCTATGACTGGAGCACTAGGGCACTACTGTGTATGTAGGAGAAAATTGAGAAAATATAGTAAGCAACATACAGGAGCTCTTATATAATGGAAATAATTTCATCCCAGTCTTTAGGTGGAGGACATCAGTAAAGCCTGATTTCCCCTGCATGATTTCTGCAGGGGAAACATGCTTAATCATGTTTCTTTATCAACTCCCAAACCAGTATAGGTCTAGTGTGTTCAGTATCCCTGTCCACTGAGTGTATTTTTGGATAGTAAGGTCCTGATTTAATGGTACTTTACTGATTTAATGATGTTATATGAGATGTACATCTTTCTCAGTGGAAGGAGGGAAATGATGCAATGCAGAGGTGGATCCCTTGTACAGTTGTCACAGAAACCTGTTAGACTCTGAACTTTGCTCTACAGAGTTTCTCTTGTGAATCAAGAAACTGTCAGGATTTCAGTAGGTGGGTACATCCTTTAGCATACATTCAGCTGAATGACAGAAGTACCCTATTTTGCAACCAACCTGTTAAATAATTTGTTCCTCTTTTTAACAGAATTACTGGAAACAAATTTTGTTTTCATAGCCAAGCATGAACTTCCACTGGGTTGGTGTTGGATTTTGTGCCAGCAGAATGTCTGCTGCACTCTACAGATAAATTTGGAATGATGAACCACCAAGTTAAGAAACATGGTAGTCTCCAAAAACTGGGAAATGCTGGGGCATGACATGAATGTGATGTATCTGTATCTATTGCACATATATCACTATTATCAAGATAATAAGAACATTTCAATTTTTGCATTCTTTTTGCAATGTAAATAAAAGATTTAAAAAGATGTAACTCATGAAATAAATACTACAAGTTTAGTAGGAAAGGTCTGTGGTAGTGCAGAGGAGCTGAGAACTTCCTAGGCAAGAACTGGAACAATGTTCTTGTCCCTCTGTTATTTCGATAGATACAATTAGACTGTTCACCTGTCTTTGCCCTGAAGTAAAATAATACCTGGAGCTAGTAAATATGTTCAAGATACTCTCATGGTGAGAAAGGATGTTGGGCTAAGTAGTTGATTCAGTGTGGCTCTGTTTAGGGAGGGGTGTAAAAGCTGAGGGAGGTAGAAGTCTGAAACTCTCACCCACTTTGCTGCGTAAGTTTGTCTTATCATTTGCAAGAGACTTTCCAGTCCCAATTTCTTTATCCTTTTTTAAGGATCAAAGCAATGCTACACTTCCTGATTATTGATGTCTGCTATTTAAAGCTCCCCCACGATACTCTGAAGCTTCCCGTGTTTCTTTTGCTCCATGCTAAGACTTTTGTTGTATTCCATGTTTCCTGCTTTAAAATCTGCTATATAGATTCCTATGCAGTTTTTGAAGGTGCTTGAGTCTTTTGGTGCGAAGGAGGAGGGTAAAGTGATAGGGAGTTGAAGTGCTCAGTGGATACTGCACTGGAAAGAGTAAGGAAGTCAGGAAAAAATACTGACACATCATTTGCCTATTGCTGTTCTAATAGGACTCCACAAATTTCACAGAATCACAG
>VZSE01010765.1:435725-506263 GCA_013398275.1 Promerops cafer | reverse complement strand
TTAAAAATATTTTTTTCTATTATATATTTCTTTTTACAGTAAAGAATTGTTATTCCTTTTTCCTACATTTTTGCTTGGAAGCCCCATAATTTTCCAAGTTATAAAAATCTGGAGGAAGGGGTCTTCTTTCCATTCCAGGAAGGTTCCCACCTTCCTTGGGAGACATTCGTCTTTTAAACCAAGACACCCTCCCATCTGTGATTTGGTCTAGAGAGGGTAGGTTCCTCTGGCATACCAGGTCCAGCTTTCATCAAAGATTGAATTCAAGACCCTGAACTCAAGTGCCTCTGAGGCTCTGGTTCAGTTTGCTGTTGAGAGGCCAGATGTCCTCAACAGATCCTCGTATCAGATCTTGACTAGCTCATCCACTCATTTCTTTTTCCTTCTCCCTCAGTTTTGCTAAACTCCAAATAATCACCCCTTATCCTTGTGTGTCCTGCTGGTGCATACTGTGACCTCTCTTTAATGTACTGTCGAGGAAGGATGAGGAGGGAATCAATCCCAGCATATTGGTTATTAGATTTTGAGGAACCAAAGGTTTTTGCTGGCATTTCAATCACAGAAGGAGACAGCTCTGTTCTTTTTCAGTGGAACTTATAGACATGGGAATAAGGAAAACTTCAGAAACAAGAGGCAGGGAGAAGCAAACAGGCTGGCCCTGACCTTTGGAGTGGGTGGTCGCTTGCTCACTATCTTTGCTGGTATTAAATCTGTAAATAGATGTACATATCCAGAGCAAGGTTTTTCCTTTGTGTGTTTGCTTTTAAAAAAAAAAAAAAAAAAAAAAGGTAGACAAACCAGATTATCCCCTGGGTGTTTGGCCACATCACAGCTTCTTAGGAAGAGATTTGCATATTAAAATATCTTCTCTCTGCTGGAAAACTTGTAGCTTCTCCCTTGGCACCTCTGGGTGCAGCCCTTGGGCACCAAGGAACAGATGAAGGTTTTATGTTGCCATGTCTGTCCGCAGAGGGTTAGGGAGTGAATGATGGGACAGGGGTAGCACAGAAACCCCCCATTCCCTGAGGCAAAAGAGCAGGCAGACACCCAGCTTAATTTAGAGAAATTAATATTTGGCTCACCAAAAGACCTCAAGGCATCACTGAATACTTTCAGGGGGAAACCCATGCTGGGGAGCTTTAATTAAACTAAACAGCTGGCAAAAAAAAGAGTAGCAAAAAAATGGATAAAAAATGTGCTGTGTCAATGAGTCATTAATATAAATATTAATAATTAATATAAACCTGAAATCTCACCAGGGATGAAATCCTTCCCTGCTGTTGCAGAATGCCCAGCTTTTCATCCTCCCTGTCAGCTGATTTAGGATTAAAAGATCTCACCCTGAAGGATGGGGAAGCATCGTGCCAGAAAGGACTCATGCTCTTGCTGGAAGAGGGAGAAATTACACGGCTAGGAAGCTGGCTTTCCTCGCATCGCACCAGCGCTGGCTGATGGCCAGGTCTTCTGGTGCTGCCTCGCCTTGGCTGGGAGCAAGGTGCCAGAATCACTCCATCTTGTATTTTGGAGAGTACAGAAATGGATTTTTGTTTAAACTGTCTCCTTTCAGACAGCACAACTCAACTCTGCCCAGATTGTATCATTTTTCCCCAGGCTTCTCTGGACAGTGTTGTGATATTTTGCTTGGCACAAGGATTTTGCTGCCCTTTCCCTGCTGACTGTCTGAAGTTGGACCCTCTTGCCCTAGTCTTGTTTGGAACCCCAGTCTGAAAAATTTTGGCACTGGCTTTGCTGTTAATTTCATTATTTTTTATGGTAAGCACTGAATAAATTTATTTTTATCTGTAAAGCTGCCTCCTTTGCTTAATTAAGCGTGGGGGAACCTGAAAGTTCTTAAAAATAAAGTCTCATACCATAAAATAAGCGGACACATTCAAATGTGAGTTCTCTTTATTTCACGGTATCTATAATTCAGCAGCAAACTCTGTGCTTTACACTACAGCACACTGCAGCTCCTAAGTGAACCTGAGGATTTCATGATTCCTCGTCAGAGGGGTTTATCACATGACTGTTTGAGACAAGCCTAAAAAATCAATGGGTGGATCAATGCAAGTGAATATTTTACCTCTCCAAAAGACACAAAGCATCATCCACCCCACCTCATGGTGCCTGACTGCTGGGGAAATTTATCTAGGATACTGGCAAAAGTATATGGATGTGAATGCAGGGGGGAGTGGGTTGGAGACAAAGAGAACCACTCACCCGATGTTCGTGTGGCAACAGAGAACGTTTACTCTTCAAGCTCTTCTCTATAAAGGGAATTTGAAAAACCCAGTCTGGGCAGATCATTGGTCTGATCTTTTACACCGCCCAGCTCCCGGACCACTGAGATGTCGGCAGCTTAGGATGGAACAAAATTGGTTGAGGTTCCTGTCTGTCCACCCAGGGGCTGGTTTTATGGAGCCGGCAGGGTTTCTTATTTATAGCCAAATTAATTGCCCAGTACAAGCCAGCTTGTACAGTAACATATGGAATAAGGATTTTCAGAGGAGAAGGTTCAAAATTAATGTCAGGGTTGGTTTGCTGATCTTCATGGTTACAGGGGCATGAGTTCAGACACAGTTGTTTCAGAGGCACCCTTTCTGGGGTTGAAAACCAATAGGCAGATGCCAAATCACTGGCAGCAGTGTTTCCTGGCCCACAAAAGCACTCGTGCAAGGGAGGCCAAGCATGAACTTGCCTCCTCTATTTTGCACTACCATGCCAGCTCTGAAGACCGAGAGCCCAGAGGATGCAGACCACAACCCTTGGGGCTGGGCATTACCACGTGCTTGGTGACCCTCCTTGAAGCAGCCCATGAACCTGTGGTGTGGTGCACGTCCAAAGTCTGTGTGGAGCAAGGTTTCTTCCCCCACCGAGGGGAATTGTGATGATGCACACCAGAAGCCTCTCTGGCTGTGATGGGGCATACTGGAGCCAAAGGGACTGTGCCAGGGACCTGCTCCTCACCTCCACAAGGTCTGTGCTTTTCATATTGCCAATCCATGAGAACTTTTAAATAATCATTGTTTAAGGGAGGGATAATTACTAGCTCTTAGTTTGCCCACTGACATCAATGCTATCACAAAAGCCTAAAAACGCACTACCTTTTCTGAAGAATTATCACACTATAACACAATACCTTTGGCTCTTATTGATCCATCCACTGAGGATTATGCAGAGCTGTTGACACATAAGACTGAAAATATGAAAGAGCCACCTTGAAGTGCTGGTACCATACCTTTACTGAAATCCAATCTGAACATTCAGACTGCTCCTCGCAGATAACCTAATATTTTTCTGTGTTAACACTCCACAGTGAAAAGAATCAATTGTATCTATCTGTCCGTATAGATTTGGTGCTGCGTACTTGGAAGCTTAGTCTTGTTCCTTCATTATTGAGCAATCAATAAAACATTTCAGTAGGAGCATTTTACAATTACATAATGCAAAACCTCATATATGTTTGGCTTCAGCTGATCCTCTGTGTTGTTCTTTTGTGGAGGTTGGATTTATAAATACTTCTTTCCCTATGACTATGAATTAATTATATAAACCAGCCCTGACATAGAAAGCCAATCTGTTCTTTCACAAACAGAGCATTCTGTTTGCTGCTTATAAAGAAAAACAACAAAAAAAAAGAAGATTAACAATAACAAAAGAAAAGTCAGATGTAAATATTTCATATATTCATTTTCCTTGAATTAACTGTGACTCTTCCCTTTTCAATAAGCTACAGAATAATTGTCACAGCAAACACTGGCAGCTCATTGAGGGAACTAGAATTGAAATACAGTCCTAGTTGTGCAGGGGGGCTGCAGCAGTGTTGTAGGTTGGTGGGATTGGAGTGATGGTCCAGCCAGCCTATGAACACAAGCAGTCCACAAAAAAAGCTATCTGTAAGATTTTACAGCAGTGTTTGGGGCAGTGGATGCTGCTCCTTGTCCTCCCAGGTTTTCTTACCTTGATCTCCTTTTGCCTCAGAGAGATCTGTCACTCTCTCTGCATCATATTATATGTCCCTGCAAAGTTCTTCAGCACTGATCTGCCAAAAACAGGTGAATAAGACTGTGAATTTAAGCAAAACCCTTCAATAACACATACTTGTTTTGCCAATTGATGGGTGCGACAGGAAGAACATAGACACCAATGGAAAGAATGCTCTTTTTCACTATTAATGTCAAGGCAACACAGAAATAAAATGATACATTTAATAAAACAATAAGCTTACTATGCACTCAGTTCCAGCAACAAACAAAATAAGCAAAATATCAAATCATTACTATACAAGAAAGAGAATAGTGATTGACAAAGATACATCATCAGTTGTTCTAATATGTTACCACCATCCAGATTTGCAAGTTGCTGGGGACCCCCTGTTGCAGCAAGAATTTGGAGAATTTTCCCAGGAATTGCGAGGTCCTAGCAGTTCATCCACTCCTAAGTTTCTGCAAGAGGGTCCAGCTTTTACAAGACCCAAATCAGCAAGTCAGAATGACTCGCATATCTTGCTGTGCAGAAACATCTGGTGGTACACTTCCTGAACTCCCTGGACCAGGGCTTGGTCAGAGTCCAGGCCATGGCTGGGAGGGTTTCTTAAAATATCTCGTGGACAAACGTGGTGATACAGGTTGGGAGGGTTTCTTAACATATCATGCAGACAATTACAAAAGATCATGCAAAAATCTCTAAAGCATCCAGTGTGGCGTTAAAACAGCTAGCATAAGTGGTTTGGTGAGTCTGTAAACAAGGTTTATCTAATTTTAAATAACTAGCATAGGTGGTATTAGTTATATAATGCACAGGATTCATCTGTAAGTCAGCTCTGGCTCGGACCTGTTGTCCAGACCCTAGCACTTCAAAACCCCATTTTAAAACCTAATCAGAACAGAGGTTTCCAGATTCCCTAGAGAACTTGGCATATGTCCTCAAGGTCAGCATGAGAGGACCTGGGATTTTTCTTTTAAACACAAATATGCTAGAACACAGTATGGATGTATCTAGTTTTATGAAGGATGTTTTCAGCTTTTAAAATATCATTGTGAGGGAAAATTGTACCTTGACTTTGGATTAAAAAATCAGCATTCTCCACTAAAAATTCTTCTTGAAAACAAATTGTGTTTTTATGGTGTGTCTTCTCACAAACATTTTGTGCACAAGAAAACTCTGAGTAGTTCTCTGTGGGTTGCTTTTATACTGTGTCTAATGGCATATTGCTAATTCCAAGCACACATAAAAACCTAGGAGCTAGATATCCAAACCATCAAAAGACTATCTAAAAAATACAATAGTGATTATATTTGCCATGTAGTTTCTGATTTTCAGGATTTATTTTCATATTGTTTCCCAGTCTTTTTCTGTAAACATGATGGGTATAAACCTGGAAGGAGCAGGAGAGGGGGACACTTATTTTTTGGCATCTGGAAGATGATGAGAGTCAGGATTCTGAGGGATGATCTAGCCATTGTTTTCTAGGGTTTTTATGATATTTCTCAGCCATCTTTACTCCTCTCTCACTTCTGTTAGAAGAAGAGGTCAAAATCTGGGTTCTTCTCCAGGCTGCTTTTTCACATTAGTAAGGATGGCAACATCAAGTCCTTCTGCTCTTTCATAATGACTGTTCTGAGTGGTTTCTCTCAAACTTAGCTCTAGCTAGGACTGCTGGCAGGAGCCTGCAGTTCTGAGGGAGCAGGGTGATTCCTCCAAAGCCTTCCTTGCCACCAGCACAGCCTGCTCAGCACCGTGCTCTCACACTCTGTGGTTTTGTTAATAGCTTGTTTGCTTCCATCTTAGTCACTAAGATTTAAAGACTCCCCTGCCTCCCTTCTGAGGCTGGAAATAGAGGACCATGTTCAGCTTTTAAGGTGTGTCTGAAATGCCTTTAGGCTTTACCTTCTGTCAACCACTGAATGCATCAAGCTCTTAATGCCAGCAAACATACTCAGTCATCACCAGACAGTAGTGATGTTGAGCAGAACATCAAGGTGCAAGAATGAGAAAAGATGGTATCAGATAAATGTATGCACCTGTAAGAACAACAGTGCACTAAAGAAAATGTCAGGGAGACTCAACAAAGTGTTAACAGAAATGGTTTTGCAGGTTTTACTGAGTTAAAAAAAAAAAAAAAAAAAAAAAAAAAAAATTGAAAACACATCCAAGGAGTCATCAATGCAATAATAATTTTCTCTGCTGAGAGAATGGTTCTGGAAAGGACTTGGCATCCCAGAGCTTTTCAATGGGTTGTTGTAAGAATACCCTAAATCCTACCAATGGGAAACCTGAGGCCCTGGTCAGTAACTGATAGGAATATAATATGCCTGCTCTTTGGAAACACTCCTTCGGAATTGAGAGGAAGAAAAGGTGAAAATAATGCTTTTTCTAACATCCATGGCAGGCTATGCATGGAATGGAATGGAATGGAATGGAATGGAATGGAATGGAATGGAATTGAATGGAATGGAATGGAATGGAATGGAATGGAATGGAATGGAATGGAACGGAATGGAACGGAATGGAGCTGAGCGTTTTCAGTTGGAAGTGACCCACAATAATCATCTACTCCAACTGACCACTTCAGGTCTGATTACAAGTTCAAGCGTGTTATTAATGTCATTATTTAAATGCTTCCTAAAATGACAGGCTTGAGGCATAGACCACCTCTCTAGGAAGCCTTTTCCACTGTTTCTTACTTCTCAACTCCCTAATATCCAGTTTAAAACTTGCCCATTTATGCCTCTGGCCCTGTGGCCCTTGGGATCCCCATCAATTCAAGGAGTATATACATATGGCCAGAAATATCTTCAACGTCTTCTGGATGCTCACACAGGGGAAATAAAAGGTTCACCAGTACAAGAACATCGAATCATGTGCATTTGAAACACAGCAGCTCTGAAAAAGGAATGGAATTCCAGAAGTGGAAGCGAGGAGCCCACAGAGAGGGTTACTCTCTGCAGCACACTTGGGGTCATGAAGTGAAACTGGTGTTTCAGGACCTGAGGGCCATGGAGGAATGTCCTTCCTGGAGGAGTGCAAGTGCACAGTCATGTCCTGCCACTCTCGGCGAGGTGAGTGATTTCAGCTCTGAGATGATCCAAGCAATGCAGAAGCAGGGACAAGAACCTGGTATGGGGTTCCACAGAGAGGTTTATTGTTCTTGGAGTGAAGGGGTTCAGGGACAGAGAACGCCCAACAAAATTTGGGGGAGCAGGAGTTATACAGGAAAGGCAGGGGGTGGGGTAGAGCATCAGGGCAAATCATCTGAGGGCTCAGGGGAGGAACAAAGGGGAAGGGCCAATGGGACACAGTAAATCTGCATAGAGCAGAGAGGCATGTTGGGAGGAATTTTTTCCTCACTCTAACCACAGGTTTGGCTCTTAAGGGGCTATCCCTCCAAGGGAACACACTGGCTGGTTAGTCAGCTGGCCTACTGGCCTCCACAGGGGAGGTTTCAAGTATCTGTGCAAGCTTGGATTATTTTTCTGCTTTTCTTCAGTACAGGTATTCTGATTCTGTAATCATTTGCCCAAAACTTCTTAAAGAAATTAAACTTAATGAATCTTCTATAATTAAAAGGGCTGCTTGCAGAGGGATATGATATACCCTGGCATCTCTGAGAGCATCTGACCTCAACCAGGACTGGGACACCCCTAGAGCAAGTCACCAAAGCAGATTTGCAGCAGAGCCTGGTTTCTTCATTTTTTGAAATGGATTTTATACCTCTCACCCAGCTATAGCAACAAGGGAAAGGGCCGGTGGTGAGAAGTACCATGTCAGGGGAGAAAAATCTCCTTTGACTAGAGAAGTAGGGCCTTAGCTAGTCCACAGAGAGAAGTGTGTATATCAAAGAGCCAGCCTGTCATCTGCACATTAAATGCCTAAATTAGGCTCTCAGTCTACACACCTTCAAAATAGCACGATTTCAGCCACAAACAAAATAAGCAAGATACTCAGTCATTACTATACAAGAAAGAGAATAGTGATTGAGAAAGATACATCACCAATTGCTCTAATACGTTACCATCATCCAGATCCACAGTTGCTGGGGAGCCCCCGTTGCAGCGACGATTTGGAGAACTTTCCCAGGGATGGTGAGATCCCAGCAGTGCATCCACTCCTAAGTGAGATCTCCAAAGTTGCTGCAAGAGGGCCCAGCTTTTATAGACCCAGATCAGCAAGTCAGAATGATTTGCATATCTTTTTGTATGGAAGCATCTGGTAGTGTCTTTCTCACAGGTACTTCGAATTGCAAGTTGGATGCCTGCATTAGATCCAATTCACAGTTTTCCCCACTCACCAACTCCAGCACATTTATCAATCCCCACTTTTCTAGTGCTCATGTAGTTATTACTACTAAATAATGAAACAAATAGATAAATGATAGGCTAAACATACATATAAAGCATAACAAAAAAACAGGTATTATATTAAAGAATTACAGTCTTATATAGACACTAACAACATCCTGGGAAAGAACCAAAATGATGCAGTTTTTCCTTTGTGGTTCTGCAAGACACAGTCAATCCACAGTCATTCACTGACCTGTCCTTAAATCCAGAGGGGTTTGGTTCTTTTTGCCCCACACTGGGTTTTTGTGTGGCTAGGTTGCTTGTAGCACCTACAGCATAAAAAACCTATGAACAATTAGCCTTCTGTAAAACACTTATAAATGCAATTGTGCAGCAATTTGTAACAATTTTTGCTGGAGAAAAAACCCACCACATCTATTAGGAGCACTTTTAGATGCATATTTAAAATTTATAAATATTGAATTTTGAAAGTCTCTCTTCCAGACTCAATTACTCTTATATATGTGAACTCCAAAAAACTGGAATCTCATTTTACTTTAGGCAAAGAGGCAATTTCCAACTGTATGCACCTAATTCTGTGTCTATAAAAATAGGTCCTTTTCCCCCAAGCCTTGTTCATAGTAAGTGTGCCCTCCCAATGGTGTCTCAGAGGGAATGGTAGATTTTAAACTCTCACATCTACAATTATCTCTAAGGCCCTGATAGTTTCTAATAAGGAGAATAAATTATTGATATGGACCTAACGTGTGCAATTATTTCTGAAAAGTAGCTCAAAAGTACTGAATTAATTTTATAAAATAAAATTGAGGGAATTGTTATAATGCTACAGCATTTGTTCAGAAAGCTTTGGTCACAAAAATTTCCTAGTACAGGGGAAATTGAAGTATTGACTGTGTAGCAGTTATAGCTCTTGCTATAACTATTGGTGTAAACTGGTCAAAAGAAGGAATAAATTAACTTAGTAATCAAGTCAACAAGCTTAAAGTTTACCTTTTCCTCTGATGCTTCTGGCAGTGGCTACTTAATCAAAGACATCATAACAAATTAGCAAACTATGTTACAGCAAAAATGAAGTTAAATGGCACACTTAAATTGCCAAATTTTTTAATCAATTTTTTGCAGCCTGGGTCCTTAAATATTTAACAATGGAGGCATAATGTAAAGATTATCTCAGAACAGAAAAGGAAATTCCCTACTAAAGTTAGCAATGTGGAATGGACTTTTTCCTTTTCAAAACTCTCTCTACAATGCTACAGCATTTTCACACTAATTTCAATTGGCATTTCAGTGCCACTTATATTAAACTACCAAAACAAAACATAACTGCAAACGAACAGATTTGCTCATATCCTCCTACCTTTGTAAAGGCATGAAATGGAAGACAGGAAAATTACTAGGAGATAATCAAATTACAGGATCCCCTTTCACAAAAATAAGGGCTCCTTGTGGGAATCAAACCCAACATATTTTGATGTTCTTTAAACTGCTATGGCTCTTTGCCAATTTTACACACTTTTCTATGCCTCCATTGATTATATAATATCTTAAGGATGCAGAATGTCTTCTCAGATAAATGTTGACTTTTCTGAACCATTTGCCTTCTCCAGGAAAACAAAACTTATTCTGGTGCAAATCTGGCCCATTTGAAAACATCAAACACCAAAGTAGACATGAGGGGCAGAGGCAAGAAAAGAACACAGACAATGTATAGGCTTTTAAACTGTGTTCAGTACCATTCAGTTCTTGTCTAATTTTATGCTGCTGTAAAGCAGAGGACACTAACGGTGTCCTCCAGCAATTCATGGAATTACATTCATATGAGCAAAAGGAGGAAGAAAACAGCTGCAGAGCAACAAGATGGGTGTCCAGGTCTGAATTCAGAGGTATTTGTGAAAAATTGAGCAAAGGAGAGAAATGATGAGAGGATATATATTTGCAAGAATGAAAACATAGAGATGATTGCTGGGACCACTGCTGGAATGTCTAAGGAGAAAAGCAGCCTTTGTAGAGAGAAGGGGTCAGAATGCCTCCTGTGAAACTTTACAATCTGTCTGCAAAACCAAAATTATTAAATTGTTTATGTGATCAAAAGCTGCTATGCAAATTTGAATACAGGCAAAACAAAACCGTGGGATACGAATCACTTGCTAGCTTACATAATGTCATGACATCAACATTTGTCAGGAACATTTGGCACTTGCCTGTTCACCTTGGGATTCATTTTCAGCAGATTTGTGTTCCTTTCTGTGCATATGTGCCTCTGTGATTTTGAGAGAGGTGAGCCCAGAGAAGTCAGTGTTGACTTCTCTGCAGATGGGCTTTGCCCCTGCGGTGTTGGCCATTGAATCTGTGTTTCTCAGCCGCTCTGCTGGGCCTTGCAGCATCCCCAAGACCTCTGACCAACCTCCCTATGAAGACAATGTGTGCTTATCCTCGTGCACACTCCAGCTGGGATATGAATGTTGCATTGGGCTCACTGCAGAGTGCTTAAATACAGGCAGGATCTGTGTGTGTTCTGAGGAGGGGAAACCAAGTTGCCTAACCTCACCTTCTGCTGCTTGCAGGAAAGCTACCTGTTACTGGCTATACTGCCACTGTGAGGGAGCAAACCAGCCAAGAGCTCCATGATGGGGCTGCTGCAGCATCCTAGAAACCACCAGTAAAATGCCAGGTGCAAGAGATCTCCGACCCACACCCAGGAATTCTGTGGCTGGAGATGAGTCTCGGTTTCGTGAGTGCAGTGGCAGATGTGATGGGGCCATGGAGTGGGTCAAGGCAGCTGGGCAGAGACTACACCCTCCATACTTTCTATAATTCATTTCTCATCTCATTGCCTGAAGATGAGACCATAAAGTGCAAGTGGTTTTTCTCACGGGGGCTCACTGACTACTCCCTATTAATTGTATTTGTGTTGTTTCAGTATTTTTAAGCCCTGAGAAACAGGATTTTGTTATATGACACTCTCCTACTGATAGTATCCTAATCCTTATAATATTACCCCAGCTGCAAAGTTTACAGTCTGTGGGAATGAAATGCCACCCAAATGCTTCAACGCCTTGGAGCAAGGATGACTTTTGCTATCAACTGCACTTTTTCTGAAGTATGAACCAATGCTTTGATCAGCAAATTCCCAAAAGGAATGTAAAGAGGATACTAAGTTCAGCATGCTGTAGGAGATCCAGAGAGAAAACTCTGTGCAGTGCCCACAGAAGTCTCTCTGGCTGGTGTGCTGTGGTGAACAGTACAACGAATAAAACATCATACTTTCTCCTTTCTTCTGCAGGCATCGATGTGGCCCTGATGATCCAGGTAAGTATACAACACAGGCAGCAATTTCTACACAGCTTTCTGGTGGCAGGTCACAAAGCATCTTTCTCTACCAGATACACATTTTTTTTTTAACTGAAGGTTTCCATTTTCACTCCTCGTGCTTCGCAGTTGCCGCCATAAAATCTTGTGCCACCCTGGCTAAGACCTGTCCCAGCACAGTGACATTGGTGCCAACAGTGATTGTGAGAATAATCCTGGTTCAAGACTTCAAGTTCAGTTTTACAACTGCACCATTGTTCTGGGTTTGGTTTTTCAGTGAATTTTCTCCAGCCTGCTATCTGGAAGAAGGGCTATGCAGTTGCCAGAAAGACAAATGGGGGCAATTAGAAAACAAAAGATGTAGCTGGGTGTCACAACATTCCATTGAAATAGCCCTGGCTGGGGGTTGGTTGTGGGGGATACCACAAGAAAAAAGGTGAGGGGGCTACCCTGGAGGTTTTGCTGGGCTTTTGCACAGTCTGGTTTCTGGGTTCAGGGCAGGAAGGAGCTGTTCTCTGACTGCCCCCATTTGTATTTCAGACAACGCATTGTCCTTCTTCCAGATAGCAGGTAAGAGAAAATTCACTGAAAAACCAAACCCAGAACAACCATTTATCTCAAAACATGCACATGCATATGTGTGAAAAAGCATTTTAAAGGTGTTTTCCACTATAATGAGATGCAGAAATTGTAAGCAAAGCTCAGAAAGTGATGAAGTGAACTGTCCTTGCTCTTGAAAACAGCTATGAATGAACGAAAAAGGATCCCCTAAGTAGTTCTTCAGCTTTTTAATCTAATTTTGTTTTTGCATGTGGTAGGGAGAAGAACTCTTCCTCCTTCCCTCATGTGGTTCCCCAGTGACAGGATTTCATCTAAAAGGAAGTATGAGCATCCATGCTGCCAGGTTGGATGAGGAGAGTGTCTTATCACCTGTGACACCAGCAACAGACAATACACCAGCACACACACTCTTTTTTGCTGACACCTCGCAAACAAAAGGACAGGGATGATGGAGAGGGAAGGTGCGCGCAAAGCTGAAGCCCTTCTGACTCACCTGAGATGACACTCACTCCACTAAGGTTGGACAGGCTGAAGGAGTGGAGAGCAGTCACAGGTACAAATCAATATCCAAACACCTGGCTCTAAAACAGGCTGGTCTCACTATAAAGTATTTATATGACAATATGTGGAAACCTAATTCAAAACGCAAGACAAGACCCTTCCAACCGCATCAGCTCTGAAAGTCTGTGACTGTCACGGGATTTCTCCTCCTGCTGTGGCCCTGAGCATATCATCCTTTGTCCCTAAAGCTGATACACCATGAGCAGTGTCTCTGCACCATCTTGGGATCTTGGGATCTGGGGAGCTCAGTCATACTAAGGAAAGAGCAAAAATCCAAATGAAGCCTGGGATGGCGACGGTGTGTTGAAAAATAAGTAGTTCACTTTGCACCGGTCCCACAGTGGTGGTCACACATTTGACACACTGGAGCCACCAAGGGGTACATCTGGACATGAAGTCCTCCAAGCACAAAGGCATTTAAAGAAAATCGACCCAATGGCCGAGAATTGTTTTCCATGTATTTATCTTTCCTTGGCTTCTTAGGAAGACCACTGGGGTGCTTTTCTTCTGCAGCAAGGCCATGCCTTGTCACATGCACGGAGCAAAGGAATTCTCAGCCAAGGCACTGCAGAACTGAGAAACATTGGGTGCTGCAAGTAAAAGGGAGAAACATCAAAACCTGCGTCTTGGTGAAGCCCATCTGATGATGTCTCCTGGTTCCCTGATTAATCTGTCCTGGAATGACAGCGTCATCTCTCTCATGCTCTTGTTTTTTTCCTGTTTTGCCTTTAGAATCATAGAATAATTTGGGAATGAAAAGACCTTTAAGATCATAAAATACAACCATTATCCCTGCCCTGCCAAGTCCACCACTGTTTTCCCCAACTGCCAAACATACACATTTGTAATTACCTCCAGAATATTTTCCCCATGTTTTATCCTTCATTTGACCTGTTTACAGTCTTTTAAAGTTACTATCAGAGAACAGATTTAAAGTTAATATTTAGGCAGAAAAGAAAGCTTTTTTGAAAAAAGCAAAATTTTTTAAGGAAAATAATTAAACTTCTATTCTTCCCCATCTGTTTGTCAATTTGTCAATTGAAAGTGAGTATTTTTAGCATTCCTGAATATATCATCCTGGAGGGAAAAACCAGACAAATGTATCTGCTTTGTATGATTTATTTTAACATCACGTCTTTTATGTTTTTAGCTTTACCAACTACAGTGCTCAGCACAGAGGAGCAACGTTACACCTATGGTCTGCCCCAGGGCAACCTGGAGACATCTCAGCCGTGTACAGAAAAACCTCAACAGCCAGATTTGTCCAGAGTAGCTAAGATCCCCCAAAGAAAACCTGCAAAACAGGTAAGTTTTCTTGGATCATTTATTTTCTCTTTGTCTGCTTTCTCTGAACACTGTCAAAAATGCCTTGGGCATTATGTAAGGGTAGACTTCTGTAAGAGCTCAGGGCAGAGTTCAGCACATGGAGGCTCCTTCTTTCTCTGAAGATCTGAAACCTTCCTTCTATATCCTTCTCCCACTGCCAGTAGTTTTTTCTTTTATTTAAACAAATTCTTAGCTATGCATTCTAATGAAGAACAATTCATGAGCAAGAGGTGTCTGGGACTGTGCTAATGGAGTGGCATTACTTGCTGTATCAGGTGCCAAAATAGCATTAATTAACCATCTCTGCTGAGGCCTCAAGAGCTCAAAGGTGGATTCTACAGCTGGCACACAAAAAGGGGAAACAAGAAAAATCCCACCATTAATTAAATATTTACAAAACATGTATTAAATTTTAACTTCCCCTGATGCAGAAGATAATGGAGAAGGATTGCTGGGATTGTCGGGTTTGGGTTTTTTCATTTGGATTTGTTCGGATTTAAAGACTATTATTATGAGACTCGAGATCAATAAGAAATGCTTTGGTGCTTTTTATTTATTTTAAGGAAACTCTACAGGCATAATGAAAAGTTTTAATCTTAGTTCTGAGATGTAATTTGAAAAATCAGAGCTTCTAAGAAGGTCAATATGGCTTGATGACAACATTGATTTTTGGAATATTACTGATACACCTCCTGAGGGGCTTTTTTAAGATCACTTCCATCCCTTCAAAACCTCTGTCAGCTATAATTTGATTGGTAAATACCTACTCTAATTTAAACTCACTCAGTAATTACAGTGCCTCATCACGATTCATTGGAAAATTATTCAAAATGGTTAAGCAAGTAATAAATTTACTTTTACTTCACATTTGGGACTAGACTTTTGTTTGCGATGGTTACAGGGCACAGGGGATCCCTGAAGTGCAAACTTGTTCCTACTGAACTTCAAGTGTTTTGAATATTGATTTGCAGGAGGCGACAGTTTTCATGCTGGCTTTTAAATCAAACTCCTTTGACAAACTGGGTCTTTCTTGCCTGCAAATTGAGGTTTATAATTTGCTGTCTGTCTCTCATAGCCTTACTGTAATTCATGCTTAGCAAGCACTTTAGAAACTTTAATTGAAAGGCTAGGGGTGTTTAATTACTCATTATTGTACTGCCCAGAGAGAACACCAAGCTTGGAGCAGGGATCACTGCTATAGAATAGCAGTCTGACAAATCTGCCTCACTGATTTTTGTTTTCCTTTATGGGAAAAAAAAATTGGGAGTAGCCTTCTGCTGGGGCTGGAGTGAGAATGAATATCAACACAGCAACCTGCTTATTGCATCTCCCACACAGCCCTTCCATGGCTCATTTAAGTGATTTCACCCTACTCTTGCATGCAAAACAGATTTGTGGCTGTAACCTTGAGGGGAAGGAAGGATAAAAGTTTCATTCCCACTGAAGTGAGGGATTTCCAATGGTAAAGCAACCCTCACTCAACAGGTACACCTTGTTAATGGCTTTCACTAAAGAGAAATTCTAGCTGTGGTTCTCTTCAGTGATCCCGTGGTGATGGATATGGATTGAAAATGGCCTGGTTTATTAATGGTAAATAACACCTATGACTGCAACAATCCTAAATAATCATGTCCCCCAAAGTGTGCAGCCTTCAGAAATGCTTTCTGACAGATGAGGCCCAGCTAATGTAAATGAGTATCACCCCATTTTGGAGGACTTAGTAACACCAAAGATTACAGAAGATGATCTATTAGCTTAAGAAGTAGACGCAGTGCCACATATAAGTAAATTTTTGGCCATAACCATCATTTTAAAATGTGTTAATGAACACAGATGCTGGCAGATAGATTAGAGACACATCAGAGTTGCCACTTCGCTGCAGATGGAAACCACTAATATCTGCTCATCTTTGAGGTTCAGGAAGGGTAGATGAAGCATATCAGAAACAAAAAAAATAGTAGTCCACATTGTATAACTCCCTGCCATTCTCTCAATTAATGTGAAATAATTCCTGTTCCATGCATACATGCATAAATATGCAAAATGTACCTTATTACTAGGCATTGCAGCCCACTGCACAAGCACCTATCAATTTGAATTAGAGACTCTCCACAAAGTGCTAGGCAGGAATTTAGCAATTTAGCTCATAAAGGGGAAAAAAAATTGCCACACTTTATACAGTGCTATTTTCCAATCATAAAAGGTAAACATTCCTAACCATCTTCAAAAATAAGTCTCAAGCAGAGGAACACACAGAGGAGTATCAGGTCCTGGTGCTCATCTCACCAAAAATGGTCATTCCTCTCTCATGTACCAGACTGCATTAATCATCTTCAATACCAGCATTATGAATTAACTTTTCATTGACTTCAGGATTTGAGATGTAAATTAGTCTATGCCTGTGAGAAGTAGCACTACATCAGACAAATGCTTTCCATGTCACCCTGAGATACCTGCAACATATTTCTTAGCTGCATATGCTCAAGCTCCCATTTTCCCCCCAAAGTACTTGGATTTCCCACCTTTATGATCTGCATTACTCCAGTGAACAGGTATTGGATAAGAGAGAAGGACTTTTGGAGCAAAGCCAGACACTGCATGATCTTACGGGGCAAAATCAGAACTACCTGCATGGGCCTCCCTTTCCCAGGCTACCTCTACTCAGCAGAGGAGGGAAAGTAGTATTTCCCTAGAGCAAAAACTAGTCTTAGGTCTATCAAGCAATTACACTCATCTTTGAGTCTAACTGTTCATCTTTTCATTCACATCGAGAAAAGAGATTTTTGTAGGACTTTGCAACACTTTTTTCTCTTTTTGGTAAATATGCTCACAGGAAACTTAACCTTGTAAAAGACAGTTAATTCCCTAATTAAGCATTTCCTCCCTCTCTCATCAGTAACAGTGAAAACATATCAGGACGAATTCCCCGTACAAGATGCCTGGCAATGGCAGCTTTTCTTTCTAAATCCCCTGGACAAATTCAGTTAACTGCAGTAAAAATATGAGGGATAACATCTGAGGCCCCTCCAGCCTTGCAGCCAGGGACCAGAGATGTCTGTTCTCTTTGTAAAGTTTTCCATCTGCTCCCTCTGATTACAGAGAGAATAGGGAGAAGCACATAGTGGAAGAGAACCGTAACTTAGACCCTGCACGAGACTCCACTTCCAAATTAAGGGAAAAACAGAGGGGAGAAAATAGGAGTGCTTATTAACAGTAGAGTGTGCAGTGGCAAGCAGATGCCTGGCAAGGCAGATGAACATGGGCAGCCCATGAGCTTGATGATTTGGTGCTGGAAGAGGGGAGAGCTTTGGTGGTTTGTCTCACTTTGGTTTATAGCAGGTAGCAGTTGCTCTTACCTTATGAAGCAGATTGGGAAAAGCAATGGGACTGAATCTATGCTTAAGAGATCATCATTTTGGTAAGTCACAGGCTACCTAAGAAAGCTCTCTTTTGTTTAATTTAGCTGAACAAATAATTTGAATGAGACATTTCATGCAATGAGAAATAAGTAATTTGCCTTTGAAACTTCGGGAAACATCATGAAAATTATTCACCATCTCTAGGAGCATGGTCCTTCTGTGAAAAGGCTCCTGGCCCATCCCTCCTGGCTAGCCATTCCCAGGTCATTTCTCAACGAAGGCAGATGGAAGCTGCTGTCGAGTCACAACCAGGATTTGGGTTTCTCCTGTGATGCTCAGCCCCATGGAAGCTCTTTCTTCACCTCCCAATGCTCTGCACTTCCCAATGCTCAGATGGTCCCTAACATCCCTCACAGTGGACAGAGAAACCAGCCCTGGACACTAATAATATACCCAAGTCCCCCAGCCCCACTCTCTGCATCCGTACAATGTGTTTGCTCTGATCATGAAACTGGGTGCTGTGCATGTCCTGGGCACCTGTCATCGACCTGCAAATCCTCCCCAGCAACAGTCTCATATATGCAATCCTGCCCTTTTGCATCTCAAGACAGATTTTTATTTAGCACCAAGAGCAAACTCTGCTCCCAGCTACCTTTCCCCATGCAGAAGCCAAAGTTCAGCTAGAGAGCCATGAGACACAGCTGCACAACAGAGGAAACACCACAAAGACATAAGCAACATGACAGTCAGTGAATATTCTCTTATTATGCTGGAAAAGGAGGCGAAAAGCCCACACCAGCTGACACTTGGCTGCATCACCATGGTGCTCATTGGCTGCAATTAATAAGATGGCAGCACTGTTGCTAGAAAGAGCCCAGGCCAGAAAGGAATATCACTGATTCACTAGAAATTAAGGTAAACCAAGAAGAAGATCTCCCCACACTACTTACACTCTGCAGCCAGCCTTGGAAAAGCTTGCCAGGAGACGGGCAGGAAAATGTGAAAGAGAAGTCCCAAAATTCACAGTGCTTCAAAACTGACCAGGAAAATCATAGGTTGTCCATCAGCTACATGCATACCATAAAACCCCGTGGCAGGTGGCAAGCACAGGTCTGAAAATGAATAGTACATTCAGGCTGTTAATGTTGTAAGGGACAATTCATCTGGATTTATTTGCTGCCCATGTCTGTAAGGTGATGCAGAGAGAGAGGGTAAGACAACACCTTTGAAGGGCCAAGAGCTGGAGTCACATGGAACCCACACTGAGATCAAGAACAGTCCATGAGGGAGCAGTTTCACACAGCCAGCGCAGCTTTCCAACTTCAGCAAAATCTTTGTCCTGCAAGAAGCAAACACTTGGCCAGGAGTGGGGATTCAGATTTGAATGAGCAGCCTTAGCCCAGCTCTCATCATGTTCCTTTACTGAATGAAACTCAAAAAAACCCACAAACCAGGAAGCAACATAGCATAAATGGGATTGAACTGCCACACAAATTGTTTCCAAGAAAATGTTAATGTCTGATCCAAGGCTCTGGAGTCAGTTGTCATCTTCTCACTGTTCCTAAAGATCTGTTCAGACATGTATAACGTATCTTGTCCATTTTTTGCCTACATGGCTATAAAAAAAGCCAAGATAAATCCATTCATTTTAAACAGCAGCAGGGCAATAATGCTCACTCTCTTCACAGCTGTTGTGGAGACTAGTAGTAGTTTCAGTGCTTTAAAAGATGTAAGTCCTGTGTTAACCACAAAGTAGTATCAGCAAAAATGCCTGGCTCTCAGAAATAATTTGCATTTGTGTAACTTTCACCTCTTTCAGCTCAAAAGATAAGGTCCCAGCTTCTTAGTATGTCAGATTCCTATAGGAGTCAGATATATGGATATGTATATATAAAAAAACAAAAGAAACGAAAATCCTAACCACCTAGTCAAAGTTCTATTTTGTTGAAAATCTATGGCTTGATTTTCTTCTCATTTTGCCCTAAGGGAAATGTGATTACTAATCACCCATTCATCGAGTGAGCCCTGAGTTTATCTTGTTGCCTTCCTTGGGATACCCATGGCTCACAAATTTAGGTGTGTCCATCCTGGGAGCAGGAAGGCATCCAGATGAGAGTAACACTAAGCAACAGTATAATCCCCTGCCTCTTTTTCCTCTCTCTCTCTCTCAATGTTGGCAGTGCCACAGAGCTACACGGCTCTGTGCTCTGTTGGCTTGGGAAGATGTAGAAGAGCAGTTTGGGGTGCAGTGTGAGCACAAACAGGGCAACAACCAATTGCTAAGTCACTTCAGTGCATGTTGCTGTCGCCATGCACAAAGCAGCTCTGCAAAGGGGATCTTTACCATGTGTCCTGGCTGATGGCTACCCTCAGAGAGATAAAACTAAGGGTCACTGTGATAAACAAACCCATTTCCTCGAGTAAGGTGCCCTGCAAAGGTGTGGCACTGGGAGAGCACAGGGCTGCTGGGGCAGACCTGGAGCACGGCGCTACTGAGTCACTTGACATGATGCCTGTGATGCAAGAGCTTTGGCCACCATGGAAATAATGGACCTGCATTTTTCTTCCACATACTTAGGCTGGGAACAAAACAAATTCTGATAATAGTGTTCATGTTTTTGTAAGTTAGTCAAAATTCACTCCTTGCCTTTTATGGTTTGACTTACTTTCACCAGTATGTACCGGTTCAGCTTATCCCATCTATTTCATTAAAAGAATTTATGCAATCTTTAGAAGACTTTCTGCCATAAACCTAATTTGCCTTCTGTGTCACTCATGGGAAATCAAGGACTGAAATAATCAAGGAAGGAGGAATTCCTATATGAAAAAAAAAAAGTCTTAAGAGAACAGACTTTCTGTGTCAGGATGCATTTAGGCAAATACATTCTTTTCTTCACTCGTGCTAATCCACACACTTGGTGATAATAATCTTCATGTTATATTGCTTTGAGCCATCACCACTGCTTAGGATTTGCAGCATGATAGATCCTAGTCCTGACTTTTGCCACATAAAATAAAATGAAAAAGCAATTTATACAACCTCTTGTAGGAAAAGGACAGTGCTCAAAGGAAATGTGGTCAAGATATAATTTAATTTAGGTGTGATAAGCTTCACACATCTCTCAGTCATCAACCAATGAACTTTATATCTCATCCATTGGATGGGTTAGATTATTTTAAGCTCTTTTTTTTTTTAACTCTTATGAAGACAACTAAGAGATGGCCAAAGATATTAAAAGATGCTTAAAACAATGTAAAACCTAAAAAAACCTGTGAGGTACTACTAGCCTGTGGCACAGAGGGAATCTGTACCAGAGAATAATCAAGATTTCTGAAGAGCTGAGAGGTGCTTTTGATGGAAGGTAGCTGGATGTGGGCTCCTTCACCATTCCCAAATCAGCTCTCCATTTGCTGACTCAACTTGACGCCACTTCATCCTTCCATAGCTTTCATCAGCCTGGTGCAGCCCTGTCTCATGTAACTGTGGATCTGGGAGCAGATGTGCACAGCTGGCATGAGGTCAGAGCTGGATAAGGAAGTACCTGAAGGCCAGGAGAAGCTGTGACTCTACATCTCATATATGACATATTGCTGCCAGCTGCAGGCTTCTATGCACTAAAACACTTGTGGTTGTCACATGGACAGTGACCAACCCAGTGAACAGGAGAAAGGACACAAAATACACAGGGCAAACCAACAGCAGACATCATTATTATCTCCTTCCTCAGTTTTAAAGAACTAGAGTAAAAATAAAATATATATTGTTTTTATTTACGCCGCCATCCACAATCACTGCTTCCTTCTGCTGGCCCCTCCAACAATAATGGGCAACCTGATCTGGTGAATATATGTGCCTCATCATGGCAGGGAAGTTGGAAGTAGATGAACTTTAAAATCCCTTCCAACCCAAACCATTCTGTGATGATATAAGTGCTGCCTTTCCTCATTGTGAGTTTCAGTATTTATATGTATCCTTACAGGAACCAGAGGGGAGAAAAGCAGCCTCCCAAGCATAGCCCACCAGTGACTACAGCTGCTGGAAGAGGCTGATGTCAATTATTTACTCAGAAAATAAATCTTACCTTGCAAAAAATGCCTTGAGAGTGCAGAAGCAAACCACCAATTTGACTTTTTGAGGTCCTCCGTGGTAGCAGAGTATAGTAAAACAGGTGGTGCTACCTCATTTTTCAGCTCTCCCCAGCTTGTCTGCTTACAGGGGACTTTGTATCTTTCCTCTGCCATGGGATGTGGAGCTGAAAGTAAGGTCTGCCTGGGCAGGATGAGTAAGTATTGGTAAGTGCTTAATGCAAACATTTCTGTGCACCTTTTGAATTGGGCATTAATCAATCAGCTTCCTGATCTCTAATTGCCACATTGGCTTGGATTTTCCCTCTTTCTATAAAGGAAAGGCTGAGTATTTACATGTGGAATCAAAAGGAACCCAACATGCTTAGTGCGCATGAACTTGAGAAGAGACTAGGCTTGCTACTTTCAGTGAAGAAAACAAAACAGAAAGGTTTGGAAGACAAAACAAATCAAAGCAAAACAAAAGAAAAGAAAAGAGGGATATAATCCAAAGAGAAGGGAGTAGGGGTAAGAATAGACAAAATGAAAAAGCATTTGTAGAAGTGGAGGAAATTTGGTAACATGACAGAGGTTTCATGATTGGTCAGGAAAGCAGCCTTCCTTCTCCATTTTGAGAAAGATACTTGACGAATCAGAAAACCAAGAAGGTCATGTAAAGCCTTTGCTGCAAAAAAAAGCACATATGCTGCCCAGTGATAAATAAATGCAGCAAATACACTGAGGAGCTCACTGTGCTCAACAAACAATAAAGCAAACTCTGAAGAAACAGCCCAGGGTGCAAAAGATGGGAGAACAGTCCACACATGGCTGATACAGCAGTTGTGTTGGTTTTGCATGGCATGGCTTTTGGTAGCTGGGGGGCCACAAAGGTGGCTTCTGTGGGAAGCTGCTGGAAGCTTCTACCATGTCTGGCAGAGCCAATGCCAGCTGCCTCTCAAGATGGACGTGCTGCCTCTGAAGATGGACATGCTGCTGGCCAAGGCTGGGCCAATTAGAGATGATGGTAATGCCTCTGTGATAACATTTTTAAGAAGAAAATCAAAGCAACGGGGTACACAGTTTTTTTCTAGTCAGAGAAGAGGAGGAGGTGAGAATATGTGAGGGAAACAACATGGCAACATCAGGGTCAGTGGAGAAGGAGGGGCAGGAGGTGCTCCAGGAACTGGAGCCAAGATTCCTCTGCAGGCCATGGTGAGACCATGGTGAAGCAGCTGTGCCCTGCAGCCCGTGGGGATCCACGGGGATGCAGAGATCCACCCACAGCCCGTGGGGATCCACGGGGATGCAGAGATCCACCCACAGCCCGTGGCAGAGGTGCCCATGCTGGAGCAGGTGGATGCCTGGAGGAGGCTGTGATCCAGTGGGAGACCCGGTGGAGAGAGAGGCCCTGCTCCCAGGCTGGAGCAGCCTGTCCTTGGAGGGCTGCACCCCGTGGAAAGAGAGACCCACGCTGCAGCAGTTTTGGGAGGACCGCTGCTCGTGAGATTGGGCCCATGTCAGAGAGGCTCATGGAGAGCTGTCTCCTGTGGGAAGGGACTCCATAGCGTAGCAGGGGAAGGACTCCACTTTCTGAGCAGTGGAAGAAAACCTCAGATGATGAACTAACCAAAAGCCCCATGCCCCTGAGCTGTCAGTGGGAAGGAGGAAGGGGTTGGGGTAGGAAGGGGTTGGTGTGTTTTTAAGGGCTTATTTTACTCCTCATTATCCTCCTCTTGGTTATTAATAATTCAGCTTGTACTTCTAAGTAGAACCTGTTTTGCCCTTGGAGTATTTTCTCCCAGTCCTTATGTCAACTCATGAACCCTTATTTTTTTTCTCCTCCTCTGCCTAGCTGTAACAGGGGAGGGCAAGTAAGCGGCTTTTGTGGGTGCCTGGCATTTGGACAGTGTCAAAACACAACAGTCTAGAAGGAGTTTCCTGTGCCTCTGCCAGCAGAAATGGGCTTTTGTCATCATCTCACTCAGTTTCAGCAACTTTCTTCTGTTCAAGTTGAATGTTAACTACAGCCTTTGACCTCTTTGCCCTTGGCAAGAGCCAAAGGTCAAGTATTTCTCTGGCTGGTCTGTGCCACAGGACATGACAAAACTTTACTTTTTTGGGTTTGGAAATCAAAATACAACAAAGAAATACAATGTGAACATTGATAGCAAGCAAAAATTCATGCCCCCTCTTTGAATTTCAGGGCCATTATCTTACTGTACCAAATTGCAGAGCAGTTTGGTTAAGTAATTAACTTCTTTATATGCACACAAAATAAGAATGAAAATGTTTCTAATACCAAAAGGCTCTAGGTGTTTGCCTGTTCTTCACTCCCCTGGTTGGTGTTCAATATTTCAGCCCTTGGCTTGGCTACTCCCATGCTCTGAGGAAGCATTAAATTCTCCTAAAACCACAATTTTCTCCTATTTATATTCTTAGGTACAACCTAAAATTCTGAAAAGCCAATTTGCCAGTTGTCCAGAGGGACAACAATCCCAGAGGATTGCAGTATTCCTCAAAGACCCTGGTAATTTCTCAAAAGAAAAAGACTAAGCAAATCTGGTTTTTCATCTGCAGCCTTCAGTTAAATCACCTTCAAAGTGCAAGCCTGAGAAAGCAGCCTCTAATCTTCCCTGTTTATCCACAGCAGGTTCAGCTATGTGGTGGAGCAAAGCCCCCTTTCAGAAGTCCTAAAACAAGAACTTGGCATCAAAGCCTCCCTATTCCTGCAAGAGAGGAGATTATGACCATATAGCTTTGGACTTGAATCAACTTCTTGGAAGATTCATATTCCAAGATCAAGGTGAATCTTCATCTTCCAGGCCTACTTGTACTTAAAGTTGCAATCTCTCTGAGATATAACATGGACAAAATTTACGTCAAACCGACATAAATGGAAGTTATTCAGTGGCCTGTAATATATTCATGGAGAAGATCTGTAATTTTTTAAGGATTTTAAAAGACAACCTCAAAGGCTAATAAGGCCTCTCCTCCTGAGCTCTCTGACTTCTGATTTTTATCAGTCCCCCTGCTGTATTCCTCACTCTGCACATAAATAATCTTCTTGTTAAAGAGGGGTTAACATTCTTGACACTAATTCCAAAGTATTATTTTTGAGGGAAATGTACATACTGCAATAATGAGATGACCTAAGAAATTAAAAATATTTTTCAAAACCAGTATAAAGAAAGCCTAGCTATCTAGTCCTAGATAAACAGGACTGAAGACAATACAAGGGGCTGTGATGTTCTCCAGTTTTGTCAGTGTGATTGCGCTGTAGTGATTTACAGACCTGCCATACAGAGCAAAAATATGGTTACATACCCAGAGGTGAGAAACATGGATATTACAGCTGTGAAGACTTGGCTCCTGTTTGCAGGTCAAGGAAGGGATTCAGAGAACCTCTATGCCTGAGTCAGGTTTTTGACAGTCATTAAGAACTATTAAGTGCTAAACATCTGCTGTTCTCCAAACACCTCCCAGGTCTAAGGGTTTTGTGATGAGAAGAACACCAACCACAGCTTTGATCAGGTCAGCAAGGCCTTTTACCACCCACGTAGTGAATAACCGATTCGGCTGATTTGACAAGCACAGAAAGAAACAACCTTCTTCCTGTTCTTCCCTCAGCATCATTTGCATGGGCTTTCCAAGCCCTAGGATTGCTTATTTTCCATGTCTTCCTAATTTTGCTTTCAGGTGGAAGGCTCGCCTGTGCTGTTAATCACGCTTTCATTCTTGTGGTCCTGGTGAGGGAAACCTGCTCCATTTTATTAGGCTCTCATAAATCTTCCGAAGTCTGAGGATTTTATCAACTTCTGTGCTTCATCTTGTCAGTGATATCATCCTTTTATCTTGTCCCATTCACTTCCTGAGAGAACTTGAGCCTTCAAAAGCCCCCTGATCCCACCTTTCCCTCAGCTCTGCCGCTCTCTCGGTTTAGTCTGATTTGGTCAGTGATGCTGTTCACCTCCGATGCAGGGACAAATCACACCTGAATCTCAGCAGATGAAGAGATTGCTATCAGTCTCTGCCTTGCACCTTTATCCAGGAGGAGGTTCAGGAAGAAGCAGAAAGGCGTTTCTCAGAGCCCTTTACCGAGCTGATTTTGCAGATCAAATCTGCTTTAATTATGCTTGCACATGAATTAAATACCACCCCCTTCCCCAAGCACACTCTTTACCAGGTGGATGTGGGGAGCAAGCACAGCTGATTACAGTATGATTTACGTTGGGCTGCCAAGGGAAACATCCCATGCTCCTCCAAAGCCTTTTATTTTCCACAGATTCTGAGATGAGTTGATTTTAAGCATAGCCATGAAACCTGACAAGCACGCTTTATACTTCTCAAGCACGTCCTCAGAGCATCACCACATAAATCCTCTGGCACCTTTCCAGAGCATATTCCCCTTAACCCTTCCACAGCACCTCTACCTGGGACATTTGAAGGACAGGTGGGGGCAACAGAGTTTGCTCAAACAGACATATAACATCTATAGGAGAGTAGGTTATCAACTGCAAATCAAAGGCTTTATCAGCACAGTTGTGGATCATAGCATTAAATGGGAAGAACTAGAAAACCTTGAGGAACTGGGAAAAGTTGAAGCAGAAAGAAGCTCTGTAGTGCAAGGAAACGGTCAGGCACTTGAGGTTTAACAAAGCATTTACCCTGTTTTGGGGTGCAAAAGATGAGTGTGTATTGAGGGGAGGTAATGTAAAGCAAAAAAATGACATGATTTTGGTAAGGGAGCTGAGCTGCACCACCATCAGCTCACAGAAAATTTCCTCCTAAATGGTGGTATGAACAAATATTTACGGTGGAGCCAGAGATGCCAATATCAGTGCACAGCCATCGTTGCTACATGTACTTTTACGCAGCAGTGAGATTCCTGGAGTGTACTGCTTAACTCTTACTGCTGCTGTGATTTTGTTTGCCATATAAATTGTACCTTGGTGAAAAATGATGCCTATTATTTCTGAGCAAGGGGGGAAAGGAGCACTGTGGGATGAGATGCTGAGTGAATCTGGCCACGGGATTTGCTTGGAGATTGTGTTTGATCACTTCCAAGCCTTCCTAGGCAGGGTAATTCACGGTGACCACCACAGCTTCTCCCAGCGGGTGCTTATTTATACACAGAAATCATAAAATGATCATAGATACCCTTGGAAGTGGTCAAGGCCAGGGGCCATGAGCAAACTGATCTAGTGGGGGACATCCTTGCCCATGGTGAAGGGGCTGGAACTAAATTAACCCAATCGGTTCTAGGGTTCTGTGTTCATTCGACGACTTTATTCCTGTAAACATCTGCCTCAAAGGAACTTGGCATTACTCAAGCAAAAATAATTTTTAAAAGCTAGCAGGAGAAAGGCACTCTGTTTTGCTCTCAAGCTGGATATTTTCTTGAAGACCTGTGAGCCAAGTCAGCTGGGGAATACATGGAGCTGCTCTTCTTCCTGGGGCACTTCCTGGCTCGGTTTTCTTGATATCACTTCTCAGTTGTCAGTCCTTTTCTGCACACATGCCCTTCTCCAGATTAACTTTCAGGCAGGTGAAACCCCCAGACAGATAATTTTGTGGTGAAATAACTGGATAGGACAGGGTTCTATAGGTCCCCCTGAGAGCAGTGCATATATACAGACCATCACTCATGAAAAAGTGGGACAGAATTAAGAAAAATCACTATAGGAAAATAAGACCAAATTAGCCCAAATTGACAGAAACACTCTATCATAAGTATATCACAAAAGACAGTTTCACATCAGAAAGGGCTTTTCAATCCACATCTGAAGAGTAGTATAAAAATGTTACTGGTTATTTAATTTGGCCTTTCAAATAGTATAAACTGGCAAGTCAACCCCAATATTAATCACAAGATAGATGTTAAGTCAACCTGTGTTCTTTTTGTTGGATTTTTCAGCCTGCACTGCCCCATTTGTGACCATTTTTCTCACGTCATGAGGACAGAAGTAAAAAAACCCACACTTTTTTGATGAAAGCTGTTACTCAGAGAGAACCAAAAAATTCCCACTGCCTGTGGTGCTTTGTAACCCCCAACAGCACGAGACACATGGTAGGAGTTCACAACAGTTAAACAAACCTCTGCAGGGCAGTGCCTCCATCACAGTCCAAGCCCTGATCACTGGATTACTTCTCCCAGAAATGCTCCTCTGCAAGATCTCACACCGTTCCCTTTGGAAGTTCATCAGATTGTGTTATATATCACGATACATAATAGCAAATAAAATGCTATTTGCTTGATCCCCAGAAGGCAGCTTTTTAACAAGAGAATAATACATTACTTACAAGATTTTGTAGCAACATGTTCAAACATACAGGAGAAGGAACCTTTGAGTACAGTGAGTCTTGGTATGAATCATCATTCTCTCCAGCTGTTTAATTACTCTGAGATTACGAGTGCATATGATGGTGTGCACTTTTATTAATGAAAATATCCATTATTTTTCATTTATGTGGAGCCAGGGCACACTAGGGGGCCTTCTGCAGCTGAGCCCTTTATGCCTACAGCATGACTTAGGTAAACTATGCCCTCAAACACTTTTGGATTGTGATGGATTTAACTGCTAGTGATCCTGGTCTAATCATAAAATGACTTTGGAATACTATATAGTTGAAAAAAAAAGTCAAAGTTTTTCAGGAAACTTCAGGCTTTGGGCATATTCAAGTGATAGGGAGGAATGTGTCTTCCTGAGAACAGCACTTTGGAGTTTCTCCCATCTGGATAATGAACGATTAAAGAACAAATGAGTTAAGCCAAGTTAAATGCATAGATGTGCCCTGAGCACCCTTCATCTGTGGAGCACCCAGAGCATTTCAAAAGGGAGGAAGTACTTCTGTGCAAAGGAGCATTAGATACACATCTGCATGCCCCCAGCTGCTGACAGTGCTCAGAAGAGTCCATGAGAGCACACAACCAACAAACTGTGTGATCCAACAAACTCGGCTCCGCATGCATGGCGTGCATCAGATTTGTAGCTCTGGCTTAAGAGATGCATCCTTTGCAGTTAGGAAAAAGGCACCTAAAGACTCATCTCGGACTCGTGGATGCTCTGTGGGAAATACCACAAGACCTGGTACAAAAGCATTTGCCCAGAGGAAGAAAGTCATGGTCTTATCCCTCAACACCAGGACTTATTTTCCAGGTGGTGCTGCAGAGCAGGGATCAGGTACATTGTCTCGTCCCTAAATTTAAGTGCTGTGTTAATTCTTATCTCCCTTTCAAGGCTGTTGCCAATGTGGTAATTGTTGTTGCATCCTTTTCCTGCACCTAGCTCTATGTTTGCATGATGGCAGTGCTGAGAGCTTTTGAGCTTCTTCTTCCATCTCACACAGGTAGGACAGAGCCATACTTCATGCCCATTGGGGAGGCCTGGGAAGGAATTTCCATTTGGGAAACTCCTCCTTGAGTTATACAGCCCTTGATGGAGCAATTGATGCAGAACTCTGAATAGATAATAGATAATTAATTACAGCAGAGAAAAGACAGACACTCCTCAGACATCTGTGCTTTTCCTTTTTAAAATCAAGGGAATGGCAGTAAATAAATAAACATATGGAGGAATTGAGGACAGAAAAGGCAAATAATGCCTGCTGATCCCCTGGAGCTAAGGGATTCCCCAGTCACCTGCAGAAACACCATCTGAGAGAAGAGCACAGACAAGAACTGAAAGCAAATATATTTAGCTGAAGAGGAATTAGATGCAAACTACTGGCATTCCAATTTGAAAAGCATACCCTGAGAAAGGATACCAAAAGCTAAATCCTCTTTTTTCAATTTGACAACCCAACTTCCACGTGAGACTACGTCCAGTAAAACACCACTTAGATCACCAGAGGAGCTGCAAAAGACAGTGATGCTCAGACATAGCTTTTTGGCTCTGGACATTACTGTGTCACTGTGAGCAGCAGGGGATGCATAAGGAGGTGGCATAATGCTTGTTTGCAGAACTTTTATGGCTAATTGACATTACTGAAGAGGTCCCCAGACAGTCTCTGGCAGCACTGGATGGCTGAGCCATGGAAAACTGTCTAATGCTGCCT
The DNA here is from genome assembly GCA_013398275.1 of Promerops cafer. Lineage (NCBI taxonomy): Eukaryota > Metazoa > Chordata > Aves > Passeriformes > Nectariniidae > Promerops > Promerops cafer. The sequence goes on along the minus strand of VZSE01010765.1, from coordinate 476,724 downwards.
CTCATGTGGTACCCAAAAGGGGGCCGTATTTCTGACAGAAACTACAGCAAAGAAGTCATGGACACAAATATATCTAAACATGTTAAATCTGAGCAAAGACACTTGAAACAAATCTTTCTTCAACCAATATAATTGTACACGTTGCATATTTCCTTTAATTTCCACATTCATTTTGAGACATGCTAAATCCCTAAGGGACCATCAAAGCTTCTCATTTAAGAAATATCAACATATACAAAGGAAAGCTTTCCTTTCAACCAGAAAGACCAGCTGCAGAAGCTCACAAAGAGCTTTTTTTTTGTTTTGTTATTCTCTGTGTTTAGCTCATCTATCCAGGGAAGTAACAGGATGTGAAGACAAATTGCAGGAGAAGGAGAATGTTGCTAATGATTTCCCTTTCAACTGCTTGCTCAGCTTTACCTTTGCTAGGAAGGATTACCTGTTGCTGACAAAAGATGTCATCCTCACTCAGATTAATTGCACTCAAATTAATTACTGGCATGGACCAAGGCTGGCTATGTGTAACATTATTTCAGCATGTTAAATTTAAAAAGTTTAAAGCACAACTTGCTGTAATAGGACAGCACATGGTTCGTCCAGTTAGATATAGAATTTCTGACCCCGTTACTCACATCTAAATAATCCTTTTAATGTGACCTGAACCGTGATGCTTGGATTTTCAAGCCTTTTCTTTCTCATTACATCTTCTCCCTTTATGTCTGCTTTTCCTACTTTCCGACATGATTCATCACAGCACGTTGCCCCGAGCTTTATTAGGTGACTTGTGGCAGCCCATTTCCCAGCTAAGAGCCCTGCAGGAGCAGTGTTCTGTGCTGCTGAAATTGCATCCCCCTAAAATATGCCACTTTCATGATTATATTTCCCCACAGCTCATGGTGAGTACCTCACACTCTATAAAATACTGTAACACCACTGACTTCACCCAAGGCCCAGCAGCAAGCACATGCTGAGGATTGAAACCAGCTTCAACAGTCCTGTTTAAGATTTTGCTGATGCAATGAGGACAACAAACCTCTAAGCCTCCAAGAAAATACATGTGTGCTGTGCTGATGCAGCCATCAGGTGACACAGCCTTATGGATGATGAGCTGGTGCCACTCCAAAAGGAAGGGGACCACAATTCTGCCTCTGAGGTTTCATGACACTGGGGTTGGGATTACCATTAGCTTCACCACCTGTAAATTTTCACTAGGTTCAGCACCTGCCTCATTAGCTCTGAAAGAATATGAGAAGTGGAGATGAGAAATTAAAAGAACCTTAAACATTTCACTCTGTCCATACCCAAACTCAGCACTCAGCAATGTTGCAAGTGTTCATTTGCCACCAGCCTGAGGGACTGCCCTGAGTCAAAGTGCTGAAGGAATTACTCCCCAGCAATGCTCTACCTGGAGATCAGAGGAGCAGAGCCAAGGAATCAGATTTCCTCACCTCTAGCTGCAATCTGCTTTGAGGGGCAAAGCACCCCGGAGCCTGGCCAAAGCTCTTTACAGGCTCAACCAGGAGCCCTGAGCTTAAAAAAATGCTCTTTGATGGGTATATAAAGGGTTTTCTTTCACTAGAACTGAGCTTGATGCTTGATAGGACAAAACCTAGAGTTTGGGATCACCATAAGCAGAACAACTTTGCATATAGGGAGCTTAAATGATTTCTCATACAGCCACACGGCAAGACACAATGATTATACCAAACAGCCTGGCATTTTCCCTCATATTTTCTATCTTAATAAATCAATAATGTGAAACACAAAAAGTCCAGAAGGCCCTTGTCAGCTACTCTGAGGGGACTCTGTCTCTGGCTACATCCAGGCCAGCCTTACTATCATGGGATGACCACAACATGACATTGTGGCTGCTCTGCAGAGCCCCAAACTACAAACACAACCATGGGGCACTCCTGTTCATGGTTCTGAGCAAAGCCCAGACACACGCAGTTCCTCTCAGACCAGTCCTGGAGGCTGGTCAGTCAGAATCAAGGCTGCCATCTTTATGCAGGGCTTACTTAGGCAAAGCTCTGTTACATACCTCATGTGCCAAACTGGGGTGTCCCACAACTAGAACCCAGGAAAAGACAGACATGGGCCTGAAGAAAGACAGCAGGATCTGGTTCACAAGCTCCATGATCCCATGTGAGCCTCCTCCTTTGAGCTGCCACCACAAATCCAAATAAACACAAAGCCCCACAATGCCCTATCAATATGTGACCAACTGTGCCCAGCACAATTCAGCTGCTTTGTGACGATCACGCAGCTCTGTTACCAAAGGTTCTGTCAATATGCTGGCAAGCAGCAAGAAAGTAAAATTAGTTCAGTTCATACATATTTAAGTACCATGACCTACATTATCAAGCTCAGGCTTCAAATATTTGTAATGGCACAATTAGCCCCAGGCATGTTATCTCACTAGTATCAGCAACTGTATATATTTATCTACAAATCACACAGAGGGGAATTAAATGTTGCTGTCACTGTTGTCAGGGAAACAAACTTCTTCTAAATTTTTAATTTTTTAATTTAAAATGTTGTATTCTAAGAAGGGATAGTCATTAAAATTGTATGAGGATAAAGGGAAAACAAAATCTGGTGTATCTACCTATGGTGGAATTGATGTAGATTGTAATTACAGCAGGTTACAGAGGGAAAAATGTAGCTTTCATTCAAGACTGTGGTTATGAATGTTTCTGCACATTACTTAGGATTACTGTTGCTTAAGAAGAAAAGGTAAGTTATTGTGCATGTGTAAATTCTTGTCAAAAATTGTTGGTTAGAACACACAATTTACCTGGTGTACTGTAATTTTTATGTAAATACTAAGATCATCACCATAAAAGTGGTTGCTCAGTAGAGACAGACTTACAATTATAGAATGGTAATTTGTGTAGTAAGATGTACTAACTGATATCCTAATTTAGTATTTTCACAGAATTGGTGGTACAGTGAATGCTCCCTCTTTGAGCAAAAGTCTTCTAAAGCCTTCAGAGATGGACTATCATATCTGTTGGGAAAACTGCTGCAATGTCTTGTCAAGGCATTTCTGTAGAAGCAAAACCAGACAAGAATAAGAAGAAAACAACATATTTTCAATAACATAAGGTAAGACAGCCAGTCTCCAGCCTTACAGACCCTAGAATTACTTGTAATCTGTGTTTCACTGAGCAGCAGACAATACATATAAATCTTTTTTGAGCCTGCTCCTCCAAAAACCTGGACGCCCGAAGATTTACCATCCTCTGCAAATCCGAACTCTCTGCCACATTCTCTCCACTTTCCATCTCCCTGTGCTAAATCACACCCAGAGTTTGCTTTTCAAACTAATGTGTGATCTGTGTAGTCAGAAAATGATGCTGTGTTCCCAACCCATATCGGAGCAGTGAGGGAGAAGAGGCAAATCACAGCGCAGAGCTGGGAGCAGAGGTGGGCAGCACTTGTCCCAGGGCTGCCTGCACCCTTGGGGTCCTCCTCACCATCTGGCCAGGACTTTTCTTTCCACGCCACGCAGTGAAGGAGCATTTGGTAACAGAGTCAGAAGGAAAGTTTGTTTTTCTGCTTTTCCTGGCCTTGTTTGTGTTACCTGAGCTAATGGCTGGCAAGGACAGGCTCTCTGGGGTACCCCACATGGCTGCAGAAATCCTGGCTTTGATTTCTCGAACATGCAAACCATCTGTCAACAGCTCCCGCACTGGGAGCATGGGCAGGGGGACGCCTTGGAGCCTTTCACTGCTCTTGTGTCCTGGCATGGCCCTCTGGAGCATAGCTGTGCCCTCACCCAGCCCTGCACCTGAGCTGGTCCCATGTATGCACAGTCACACGGCCAGACTGGCTGCTAGGGGACGTGTCCAGGGCTGGGAGAGGTGCAGGGGAGCTTGGCCAAACCCAAGAGCCCTCCTGCAGCCAGCCACTCCAGACCAGTCTGCCCAGTCCACTCCAGGCCCCTATGGTGCCACCAGCACCATCCCCCTGCAGCTGCACTGAGGTTAGAGAACTGGAGGAATTTTTTATAATTAGCAGTTGGATTTGGCCTATGGCCTGTTAACATGGGATACAGTTCTGCTGGTTTCCACTCCCAGGCCCTTTATTCTTTTTCCTTTTTACAGTTGCGAACTTGTTTGGTTTTCTCTCAAGTCTGTCCCTGAATAAAAGACCTAACACCATCAGTTCTTGGACATTTTTGTGATGGGGTTAGTAAATTAACATAATCTACAGCATTAGCTGCAGATTTAACCCTTTGGTGTGTCAGTAAGTTCCTAGCTTCAGCGACTTCCACTTGATGGAGTTGAAAACCCTTGACATTTTGCATCAAGGGGTTAATTTGAAAAGGGACGAGAGTTCAGTTTCAGTTACAAGCTTAGGTTTAATAATAAGGGAATGAAAACTTTAGGTTACCTGGAGACCAACCAGTATAAAATTGTTCTTGAAGGTGTATTTCTGTGTGAAGGTGAAAACAGGGAGTTCACTTCATAAAGCTGGAGGCAGAGAAATACAAAAAAATGGGTACTTCAGCTTCCTTTTTTTTCCCCCCACATATTGCACATCTCTGCAATATCTAAGGGAACAGTAAAATTGCACAAGGCAGTGAAAAGGGTTCAAAATGACACATTCATTTAATCAACAAAACAAATGCAACTGAAAAGTGATTTACTTCAAAAAGGGCTTGAGCAAAGGAACCAGAGGAATGGAACATCATTGGTAACCTGCAGAGAAACCACAGAGCAGCTCCTTCACCATGACTTGTGGGAAGTGGTAGGGAGTTAGCAGTGAGTCCTGAGTTTCACCGAGCAGGATAACCTGGGGAAGGAGTGTTAGACTTCGCTGTTGAGGTGCCCAAGTGGCACCATCACCTTTTCTTGGTCCCCTTTTGCCTGTACCATCCTGCCACCACTAGTTTTGAATGGGTATCTGCCAAGGGAAGAAAAGTGTCTGCTTGAAAGGTGAATATTGGCCAAAGTACAGACAAATCAAAGGCTCACAAAACAAATCGGTTATTTTAAGTTCAATGTATCTTGTCCTGGTTTTGGCTGGGGTAGACTACTTTTCTTCCTACAGGCTGGTATAGCGCTGTGCTTTGAAAATGTTGATAACACATCAATTAGCTGATGCTAAGCAGTGTTTACACTAAGGCAAGGAGTTTTCTGCTTCGCAAACCACACCACCATGGAAGAGACTGGCAGGGGCACAAGTGCTGGGACAGCTGACTCCAGCTGGTCAAAAGGATATTCCTGATCACATGGTCCAGCATAAAACTGGGGAAAAGCTGCTCAGGAGCCGCTGCTTGGGAATTGGCTGGGTAGCACTCAGCAAGCGGTGAGCAACTGCACAGTACATCACTTGATTTGTATATTCTAATTACTTTTTCATTATTATTATTACTATCCTTTCCATTTATGTCCTATTTCAATCCACAATTTTTACTTTTTTCCTCAATTCTCTCCACCATCAGACAAGGGATGGGAAGAAAGTGAGTGCCTGTGTGGTATTTACTTACCTCTCCAGTTAAACTACAACAGCACCTTCCCAGAGAGATATACTGTTGGAGGTTAGGATTTTTCCTTTTGTTTTTTTCTTTCTTTCAGAGAATTTTCTCCCATTTGTTGCCTAAGAGATGGGAAATTATACTTAAGAGAGAAAAGATGTGGCCAAGATGGGGGAAAGGGGTGCAGCTGGCTGCACTCTCTTAGCTGGGGGCTTTCTGTAGGGAAGGGCAGAGATACAGCGAGATTTTGGCTGAGGGGTGAGGGGTTGGGCTCAGCTCCTCTCTTGCTCTCACTCTGGGGACTGGAGGTGAGACAGTGCTGCTGTTGATGTGGGGACAATTCGCTGCCACCTCAGAGTTCTGTCGTTCCCTGCTTCTCCTACCGTGAATGAGGCTTTGCTCGTAAGAGCAGCCATTGCACTGGGACCTTTTCAGCACACGACCTCACTGGGAGGGACCCTCACCATGTATGCGGGTGCCTCAGGGGAAAACCCTGTATCCCAACACCTTCCCCTCTCCAGAAGGAGTGGCTCCTGGCTGTTTGCAACAGCCTGGCTGCTGCTGCCCAGCCCCGCTGGTTTTTTTCTGCTACTTTTTTGTGTACTTCCATTCTTCATTGCCTTTCCTAACACCACCTAGAACTACTCACACAATAGATACAGCCAGAGTCTGGCATGTAATTAAGATGTGAAGAAGTAACTTCATCTGGGCACATAAACCTGAGCACCTGCTTATGAAAGCAGGTGCCAGAATCAATATGTTCAGGCAGCTTGCAAGCTTGTCCAAGGTTCTGATTTCACACATTGCTGAGCAACCTTTCCGTGTTGGAGCCCAGAGGGTGTCCAATGTACCTCCTGGAAGCACTTGCTTCCCAGAACTGGCATTTTCTTTTATCCACACTGCATTAAGGCACACTCCCAAGCTCAGATCAGGTCAGATCTGAACACAGCACAGACTGAGATATGTATTTAATTGGTCACATTCTCTTAAGGCTAATTATTCAGAGGGCTCCATTCACTCTCTCTTATGCTAATCTTGCAGGGGGCTCCGCTGCCTCTGCCTTGTCCTGTTGCTCAGCTACTAAAATAATGAGAACTGGAGGTGGTTATGGATGAAAATGTGCCATGGCTTGTTTTTTCAGCAGCAGAGCACTGCCTTCTCTCCTGTTGAACTCAATGAGAAAAACAGATGATTTGATACATACGTCATTAGTTTCCATAGAACAATTCTTGAAGCTCTCATTATCAGTAGATTCGTTTTGTACCTATTATCAGCATGCCACTCTGCACCATGGAAAGGAGTAATTTGCAACCATACATCTCCAAGGTATTCACATTTGGGAAAAAAAAAACAACCATGATGCGGAAGTCCTGCAAACACACTGATTTCCCAGGTAGAACAACAAAAACACCATTAACAATTTTCACCTGCTCATTTTTGAGATTCTGATTTCTGTTGTAATTCCCAAAATCAAAAATCAAGGACACAGATTTTTGCAGAACACAACTAAAATATGGTTTCATTTGATGATCTCTGACCCATGCCTTTAAGGAAACAGGAAACCACATAATGTCTCAAGGTAACATTAAAACAGGTTAATGTGGAGAAAATACACTGTTAGGCAAGGATGGTGACAAAAGGCAGAGTCCCAGAAAGACCTAAACAAGGCATTAACATTAAGTAGAAGGCTCTCTCCTCCCAAAACCCTTGTTTAAAGAAAGGCTTGTGTCAGACATTGATTACAATGGAAAAAAATACAGGAATGATCATGAAAAAGTGTAGTAACACCCCAAAAAGCTAGTGTGCAAGACCTTTGAAGGCTCAGATCTAAAAAGATCAAAACTGCATATTGCACTTTGCAACAGAAGAACAGAACAAGTTAACAGAACATGGTAACTACCATTTATCATATGAGTAAAGGATTTGCTTTCTCTTCAACTCTTCCCAGCACATTATTATGAACCATCTGTAAAATAAGACTACAAACAGGAAGTAATTGAAAACTTACAAAGAATGGGAACAAACCACCAGGACAAAACTGTTATGAGAAGATAGAAGAAGCTAGCAAAAGAAACTGAGAAGGACTTTGAAAGAGACTGTAAACTTTTTTCTTAGTCCTATTTCTTTTTTCTGAGACCAGTTTCAAAAAAAACACCAAAGTGCTGCCAAAACTCTGTGTGAGAGCAGAAGCTGTGCTACATGCTCCAGTGTCAGCACAACTTTGGAGAAAATTGTCAATATTTATAAAGAAAACGAAAGTTTTAAAGAAGAAAAAAGATACAGTATCCCATGCTGCCACTTGCATTTTTGCTTCTAAGGCTTGTTACACACTGTAGACATGAGACTAAAGCTTCTGGTCCAAAATCTTGCCTCCATTTTGTCAAACATGAATGTTCACCCTTAATACGGCTTCCCCACACATTCCTTCTAAAACTCAATCTCAAAAAGACAGAAGAACAGTATTGTTTGTGATCAGGTATTTTCAGCCAGCTGGATGAGCTCTTTTATGGCTTTAACTGCACTAGACAGGTGGCATAAGGAAGTCTACCTGATTCGCACAAAATCCATTTTCAGGTCACAGTTCACTTTTCCTGTTTCTTTCTCAAGTTGCACCAGGGGAGGTCTAGATTATATATTAAGAAAGATTTCTTTGCTGAAAGGGTAGTCCTGCATTGGGACAGGATGCCCAGGGAAATGGTGGAATCACCAGACTTTTAAATGTTCAAATAATGTGTGGATGTGGCACTTGGGGACATGGTTTATTGGTGACACAGTAGTGCTGGGTTAATGGTTGGACTTGATGATCTTAGAGGCCTTTTCCAACCTTAATTGATTATATTTTATGGTATTTTTGTTCCTAATCAACTTTCTTTTCATTGTATTAGGAATAAAATGGTACATCCACAACAGCATTCTGGTCTGCCATCAATAATAACAAAGCACTCTTAAAATAATAAAACAACAATTTTAAAAAGTGGCAGGACCCAGTATATTAAAAAATTCAATTTACAGCTTTGCTAAGAAAATATATCCAGACTTTAAGCCTTTACCTGGTTCAGGGCCTGTACAGCCACATAGATCTTAATTGCTCATGAAGCCTGTTCTGCAAAGGAGTATCTTCTATTTCCCATTATGAGGTTGGAAGCCAGAAAGTTTTTGCTCCTTAGCTTATCAGATGTATTTTTTTCCAAAATCTAATGAAACACAGAGAAAATAAACCCAGGGATGGACATAAGAAACATGCTAAGCTAAAAATAATTTATTTTTTCCAATTTTGGGGCTTTGGTGAGATGGGAGCATATAAAATTTCAAGCTTTATCACAGTCTAATACAAACCTATTTCTTATTCCCACCTACAGGAGCGAGGAGATTGCAGGAGCCATTTAGCAGCAGGGCTTTGAGGGCTGCCCAACCTCTTGCCTATGAGCAGCAGCATATTCAGGGGAAAAGCATGTCCAGTTAAAGGAGAGCAGGGTCAAGACCAACAAGAATGCTTTCCTCAAAGTTTTTTTGCATTTTGATCATGTTATGCAGAAAAAAAAGCCAAGCACCATCTCCAGTATGCTTTTTGGCCTTTTTTTTTGTGCAGTCCTACTGATGAAAAACTGCTGTAGGCTCAGCAGGGATATGAGCCAAGCAGTTTGGTGACTTTAATGGAGGCATGATTTCAGTTGCATGGGTAAGTGTGATAGCCCCATTATAGTAAAGTACTTAAACACACACTTTGCCTGAAATATATATAGGACTGATACTAAAGCTAGGTTTTACTTAAGGACATTTCTCAATTACTGAGGCACTTGGAAAAAAACTACCACCCATACCAGGCCTGAAAATAACATTCACAATGTTGCTGAAAGTGTCAATATGTTGAAAATAAAATTCATGATCAATTTTAGAGCCTGAGGATATCTACAGAGAAATGCAATTGGAACATCTTTAAAATGGCTAGCAATATGCATTTCAGCTTCTATTGAAAACTTCTCTTGAAGTCTGGGTTTAAAGACTGTAGGTTATAAACAGTCATCATATTTTTTACTGATGTAATTATTCAAAGATGCCTCCTAGCTTAGCCTGAGCTTGCCAGCATTGATTAAACTCTGGATACCAGTGAAAGATAGGTAAGAAGGTGGGAAAAGCTGGGAGCCTGGGGTGTGGTCCTTGCCTCATGCTTACATTCCCAACTTTGTAGCTTTTAACTTGATGACATTGTAAATAGAGTGATTAACAGACCATTGTTATTTGCAATGAACACACTTAACAGTGAAGGGCAGATAAACTAGACAACATAAATTAACCACCTTATAGGCAGGTTTACACCACTGGAGCATCTGGTCCTCCTGAGTCAGTTTGCACTGTAGACAAGAATCCAGTACAAGTCTTCTATTAAATTCAAGTGAAAAAAAAAAATTAATATTAAAATTTTTCATTTGACTTAACCCTTTATCACAGTGAGTTTTTCTTAAACAGGTTCTCCAAATCCAAAGTGACACAAAATACCTCCAGGAGTCCTGTTTGCTTTTGCCTTTTCATAGCCAGCATTCACCATGTGGTGCAACTGAGATCTGCTTGGCACACTGGTAGTTTTTCAGGAAAGACAACTGCAGGAAATGGGTTTATCTGTGCAGCAGATAAAGCAGTTTACCATTTTTTGGCCTGCGAGGTCCTTTCATAGAAGTGGTACACAGGAAATAATGCTGTACAGTTACACAAAATCATTTTTCTAAAGACTCTGAGGCATTAATTCTTTATCATACTTCATTGCAACGAGGTAGGAAGGGGAACAGGCCACGGGAAGAGGATCAGAACAGTTACTGGCTTTGAAGTGAGATTTAGAGTAATTTATTTATCATCCCTAATTTCTGCCTCTGAAGTACTCATAAGGGCATCAGAGCAAGACAGCCACATGCACTTACCAGTCTTCCATTAACCTGCTGCAACACCAAACTGCAGTTACTCAGCTCACCATAGGAACACAACAAGCACCCCACCTCCACTTTCTGATCTGGGAACCACAAGCAAAGCCAAATGGCAGAGTGAAGATGGGAGGGAAGACACAGCCTTGTGGTCAGGAGGATGAACTGTGCACAGAGGGCCCTGGGAGAGCCTGGAGAGGTGCAATAAAGGCACTGGGCAGAGCAAGGATCACGAAGTTGGGTCCCTGTCAGTGATCAAGCACAGGCAGTTAGTGCTCCACAGCATGAAGGAGTCCAGAAATGTCCAGGACCCAGTGAAAAAACCAGTTTGGGAATCAGCAAGTTTGATCGGAATGCGTAGCTTCCCAATGAAAGGTATTAAGATACCTAAGTCAGGTAGAGTCCGATAAAGTCAGACATATTCAAAGGCAATAAATCCTACCCTGCTGATAACAGGCCTTAGAAATTTTACCCTAACTTCTGTTTTCCCCGAAATGAATCAAAATTATAAAAATACTCTCAAAATTTAAATCCATTCTATATTTTTTATTTTTCTTTTAAAATTTTAATTAGAGATGCTTATTGTGGCAAGCTATGCTTAGTAATGGAACCCAGTTATCTTTATACATCATCACAGAATCACAGAAGGGCCAGGTTTGGAAAGGACTTTAAAAGTCCTCTAGTTCCAATGCCCCTGCCACAGGCACAGACACCTCCCTGGAGTTTCTCATCAGGTTTCTCACAGCCCCATCCAGCCTAGCCTTGAACAGCTCCAGTGAAGGGGCTGCCCTTCAAGAATTTCTTCTTCATACCTAATTAAAACAGCTTAAGGCCATTCCCACTATCCCTACATGCCCTTGTCCCTCTCCAGCCTTCCTGCAGGCTCCCCGTAGGTATGGGAAGGGGCTTTAGAAGGTCTTCCCAGGCCCCTAGATTTGTCAGGCATGATTTGTCTTTAGTGAAGGCATATTGGCGGTCACCAATTACCACATTATTTACCATAAGCCTTAGCACAGTTCTCAAAAGGATGTGCTCCATAACCTTGCTGGGCACTGAGATAAGACTGACTGGCCTGTGGTTCCCTGGGTCTTCCTCTTTTCCCTTTTTAAAAATGAGGGTTATGTTTCCCCTTCTCCAGTCAGGTGGGAACTTCACCAGAGTGCCATCGCTTCTTAAATATGATGAATAGTGCCTTAGACACTTCCTTGGCCAGTTCCCTCAGGACCATCGATGTATCATATTAAATGTAAAACACTGCTGTTCCTATAATTTAGGTCATGAAATAAAAATGCCACCAGTGTTGTTACTTTAGGTTTTAATAATGATTTTCAATGACACGAAATAGTTTGATTACCACAACCTACCAGTGGTCAGTGATGTCAACTCAGAAAAAATGCTTCACACTCTGAACAAATGGTACACAAAACTTACCTTTCATTACGCATTTTAATAACTAGAAGTCATTCAGTTCTGATTTTTATACAACCAATTATACATTAACATGTACACATACTCAATTCCAGTCACAGTGTATACATATTTTTGAATCTGCAGCAATATAAAATGAGTTCTACCTGTATATACATGTGCAAGTCTGAATAAGTCCTGAGTCATTTTAAAGTAATATTATTTAAATCCTGTAAATTTTAACTGATGCAAATAAACCTCAAGTTTTACAACTATTGTGAAGAAGCTATTTAAAAAACAATATATAGCACTTTGCATCAGCTTTATGCATAGCTATGAGCTCTGTACAGTGCAGAGCTTCTGTTTACAGTCTGATTATGAAATCTGAAAAGACGCTGACGATGTTATTCAGTAACTATTGCTTCCTTTGCTTCTTTATTAATGGTGAGTGATTTGTTCTGCCTCCAAACAACCAAGTGTGGAGGACTTTGACAGGGTTTAAATTATATTCTTTCTGCTGCATATATTTTTGTAAGCATTCAAGTTACCCAGGCCTTTTAATTCTTCTGAAAAAAACTATACAATTATACAGTCAATACTTAAAAAAATGAAAGAAAATGAAACAACAGTGGAGTATGATCATTACCTTCAACATGACACTATGCTATAAAGAAACAAAGAGGAACTGTTCTTTAAGGAACAGCTTGGACAGAAACCAAAAGGCCGCTCAGAAACCCTCTGTCAGCATGACACACTGCCATGGTAAACATGAGATGCTCTTGAACAGCCAGAACAAATTATCTGAGCAAATGGGAAGGAAGCACTGCTGCCAAGAAGGGGATCCAAACTCATCACGAGAGTCAGAATCTTTGTACAGTATTAACAGACCAACTTACACAAAAATGTCTGTATACCCCATGCCAGGAGACTGCAGGCACTAACTTGAGAGCTGGTAAAGGACACAGGTTAGTGTTGGGGCACAGCTGTCTCTAACTGGCGCTGTTTGGATGCAACTTTCCAGGTATGGAGGAGACAGGGTTTTTTTTCTTTTCCTCATTCCTCTCGCACAAAAGTGAAGGCACCACTCCAACCGTACTCCTCCAGCGTAAGGATCCTCACCCAAAACTTAGCTGGTCCCATGGCTGCTATAGTCAAAAACGCCTTTCCTGAAGAAGGGTGAGAATTCACAGATGGTGTATTTTGACAATGTTAGCCCCACTTTGTCAATGTTCAGTGGAGACGATGGAGATTTCAGCATTGCAGAGAAAAAGCTCCTGAGGTATTTCTGTGGAATGAAATGTAAAAAGTCATAAGGTTTACTTGATAAAATTTAGTACAACCACTTTGAAAAATTAAATGAACAGCAAAAAACCCCAAGAAGATTTCCATGGGATGTGAATTAGTCCATTCAATAACCATCAGCATTTAAATCCATTTATAAAACAGTCTACTGAAATGTCTGTATTAAGCTCAGGAAAAGCAGAAGAGAAGTATTTTCCACTTCCTTCTTATGCCCAACTTGGCAACTCTTTTATCCTGTGACTGCGTGATGCTTCCTGGTTTATTCTGCAGTCATGTAATTATGACATGCTAATACTATTGTCTAGCATTACCAAACACAGGAGGTGCAAACCTCAAATCTATTCTGCAGGATATTAACTACATATGGACACAAAAGGACTTTAAAAATCTTTCCCTCATGAAGCTTCCACAATCCTTGCATTGACTGGGGTTTGTTTTGATAAAGGCTATCTGCAGAAAGATTTGTATGAATTCCATATTATGTCAGACCCTACCATACTATTTTCATAGAGTTGCCCTCAGAATTTAGTTTCCTTTTTTTTTTTTTAAGTCTTACTAATGAGAAGTACATGGGAGATACTTCCTTCCCTTCCCATAAGTTAATATTCACCAACCACTGTGCAACTTGCAGTCACATTTGTACCTAGAGAAACTGAGGCATGTACATTAACACAGTTTGTTTTCACAAACCTGACAAAGCTTCCATCATATGTGGGTTCATTTAGTGTGACTTAATAACTTACATTTATAACTTTTGACCAAAACACTCTAGGTAAAAGGTTTGATCAGATAGATACTACAAATGCATCCCTTATCATCCAAACACCTGCAAGGGAAATCTCATCTGGAGCACAGGGATAAACTCCTTTTCTGTTCTACAGACTGACCACAGAAAGAATTCAAATCACTCACTAGTCTTGGATTCCATGGGAAATATATTTGCAAGCCAGAGAAGCACATTCGCCTCTGAAGAGCACAACATTTAGTTATTTGAATGCAGCAGCTTTGGGGTCATGGAAGTGGTTTGTTCAGGAAACTGTCCTAATTATTCACTCACTTCTCAAGAATAATTCCTCCAAACTATAACAACCTGCTATCTTTTTAAGAAACCAGTTGTTTCATTATTACAGAAAGAATGGAAACAAACCAAAAAAAGCAAACAATAAAAAGCAGCTGATTCAAAAACTTTTCTCTTGGCAGAAATGGTGAAACTTTCTATTTCATTCAGATCTGCCACAGGTTGTATTAATGTTCATGAAAAAATTCATTACAAAAATGCCTTCAAGATGAACTGCAATAGATTAAGAGGTAATTTAAAGTGAGAAACAGAGAAACATTTTTCTTAATTAGGTCTCAAAGGAGGGTTCTTTACAAAAAGTCCCAAACCAGTAATTCCTGAAGGATGAATATGGTAGAAAATCAAATGTAAAACATAGCATTCTGTGAGCGTTTTAGCACTGTGCTTTAAAGTTACTGCAATATTTCTAGTTAATGACTACCGAAGGCTCAAAGGTACCAAAAATATCTCACTGGACACATCACAAGACCTACTGCATTCACCTTGGTATGTACGGCCAGATAATTGACTGTCATGACTTTTCTGTAAAGCCATTACTCATTGTTTTGGCATGATAGCTCTAATGGCAAAGTAGAAAATCCCTCTGCTCTAAGCATACACTTATGTGACACACTAGGAACAGCAGGTACACTTCTTTTCCACATCTGTGCTCCAGAGCTGATGAGTAAGTATCACAGATTCTTTGAACACAAAAAAGATCCTTGGGAAAATGGCAACAAGCAGACCCTACCTAATAATGATGGAATTAATTTTGTATGAAGGTTTCCTGCCATATGGCTTGACATTATGTACTCTTCAACAACCACCTCTGAACAAATTAGCCCTCTTATAAAACCCAGACCTGCCTTTACCCTGTTTTCAATGCTGTATGTATGTTAATATAGCCCAGAGCTGCTGTGCCCTTGACACAAAGAAACTGTTCCTTCATGGAAATACAGGCTGCCCTGCCCAAAGACACTGGCTGGGAGTGTTCCCCTGTAGTGAGGAAACAGTGGCTGATGGCAGAAGTGCTCACATCACAAGCATTGATCAAAGAGCTGTGGCAGGGCACTACAGGGGAAGGTTGTTCTGTCCTGTTTGCTGCAGTGGACAGCAAAGTGAAAGAAAGTGACAGAAGAAAAAGAAGAGTGCTCCTTGCAACGTATGGAAAGATGCTTCCCAAATTCAGATGTGACAAGGAGAGGAGGAGAGTCACAGCAAATTGGGAAAGGGGCAGGAGAACACCAACACCAAGTGCCAGAAATGACAGAAAGTTCCTTAGAGATCCAGAAGGGATTCAGCATGGAGTTCGTTGCAGCCCAAGAGGCCACTGCAAGCAGCTGGAGTAGGAGCAAGGCTGGATGAAAGGATCTCCTCTGCCGGTACTCAGTGGATAGGAGGAGAGCTGTTTTCAAATCTTTTGTATTCAAATCCATTTCTAGCAGCAAGATACAATTTTCGTCTATTTACAGAATTCTTTTGATGTATCTTGAAAAAACATTTCTTAGCAGAGACTGGCAAGCTCAGGATACCTTCATAGGTCCAAATTTTATACATATTGATGATGTGATTTCCTACTGATAGCAACATTGTCCCTGGCACGCAAAGCAGTATGTAATAGCTACTAGGTTTGTATGATTATCTAGGAAAGAAAAAACTAGTTAACTGCCAAAATATTCCAACACGCTTGGTTTTATTACTCATTTATGTTTGTCAGACTCTGGCCATTTGTTCTGGATTATTTAGTCTGGTATATCAGAGTTCTTCCAAATGCACTTTAGAGTTTCATTTCACTAATAGCATTTGACCTGCTACGCTGCTGGTTTGCTGGAAAATATCCTAATGATACGTTTGTAAACGTCTCGGTGTGAGGGCACAAGACTCTGGCACTGTAACAGAGATGTAAAATGGGCAACTTACACATCAATCATGCTGGTTGTTCTGGCTAAACACACACTAGGAACACCAGCTTAGAGAATGGAAATACTCTGCACGTACAAAACAAGGATAGAAAGCCAGGTTAAAAACTAATCCAAAACAGGAAAAGCAGTGGTGTTTGCCCTCTCTGAAGGCAATACAACCTTCAAGCCCTCTAACTTAAAATTTATGACAGCTGTACCTGCAAGTTTTAACTTTGCAAATGAAACTAAACTAGAGAAAGTGGTATGAGGCCCAAAGGCTTTTCTTTCTTTACCTAGTCTGAGTAGTTTTCCCTCCCTTTTAATTATGAGAATAGCAAAATGGAAACTATTTAAAAAGCTTATTAAAAATCATTTTAATAGGGTTCACCTTTTTAGCAGTAGGCCAGTGTTCATCTTGTGCTCAATTCATCAGCACAACAAAGTCATTCTAATCATTTCGGCACTACTTTGTGATGTGGGGACTTCATAATTTTATACATTTTAATGTAAAGCCATATCTTAATTTAAAGTTATTAAAGTTACTACAATCAAAAAGCTTTCAGAAATGAGAAAGTCTTCTTATCACCCTTTCAACTGTGGCATATTAAAGAGGAATTCAGTTCAGTGACATTGTTCTCCTAATCCATTACTAACAGTGATAGCCACAGAGACCAACAGTAGAGCTTAGCAAGAATTGGATTTTTTCATTAAAATTTGGTGTGTTTAAAAACTCATTAACTCTGGTACTTTCAGAAAGTAAAAACACTTCAAGCTTTTGCTTTCATACTGCTATTTCTAGCAATTTCCTAAAAAAAGTCAGTGCTTAAAACACTTTCGAAGTTACATTTTAAAATTGGCATTAGAAATACCACCTGCTAATATATGCCAGAGCTGAAAGCACCAGAAAGTTTAATAAGATAAACCTTACAAGGCTTTGGGGGCCTTTTTAGACAATAGCTTCTTTTCTGTGAAACAATACCACCTTTTCAAGATCTCCATGTCAATCTGACAGTCAAAAGCTTTACCACAAGGTCACAGAAGGTCATTGGTGACAGAGGCAGGACCAATTAACTTGGTCATGTAACTTCTAACATAGCCTCCTCTCTCCCTTTAATATAGATGCTAGTTTCTCCCAGCACCAACCACATAATTATTCCGTTGACTAGTGTTAAGTGCTGCAGGCTTTAAATCAGATCTTGATTTGAATTACCCACAGAGCAAAGCATACATAGGTATTACAGCTCTTTCTATAGGACACAAATCCGATTACCAAAAAACCCCCAAAGCCAGACAGATTGAAGCATATTCCCCGAGTCTAAAAAGTCACATTATGTTGTAATTAAGTATTTGCAAAGTCAGCTCTTCCCAAGAAAGACTCTACCCCAAAGCAAGCAGACAGGCACATGATTCGCTTCCAATCTGTGATCACAAAAACAAGGATCTGTTTAAAAGACAAGGCATGCAAAGGGAGCCTGCTGGAATGCAGAAATGAGAGGGCTTGTCCTCCTGCATTTGTCTCCTAAACAAAATTGGTTGGACATATGCAAAGGAAAATCAACATTTGGAGATCCTTCTCCAAATTAACTGACTTTCCCTACTTTGGACATTTCCATTGATGTGTTGAAAAGAAAAAAATTACTTCCAAGGTGGTTTTTCAAAATACCAAATACTGCAGAAATGCCAGCTATTGTGTCTAACTACATCCTACTGCCAAACATAAAGCTGGGCTGAAAGGGCACTGACAAGTAGTGGTGTCCCACAGAGACTTCAGGCTGGCAAAAGACCCTGTCTAGGGACATGATTTATACAGAACATGGTAAGAAAATATACAAGTACCAAGAAAAACAGGATTCAAACTTTTCATTGGATCGGCTTCTTCCTTTTGTTTTTTTTATCTTTTTTGGTTTTGTTTTTATAGTGGCAAAGAAGAATTAAGACACTGTATAGGGAGGTAAGTTAGGACTGGAATGCAGAAGACGGGAACTCTTGGGAAAAGAGCTGCAAGCTAAGCCAGATCTGCTTCATCCAGGACATGCACCACATCTCAATCACCACTCAGGACTGGATTGTCTGGGTCAGGTATGGAAGACAAGGCCAGCCATTAGCCACAACATAGAAAATTCATTTACAAACTGAGTTCCAAGGGAACAGGTTTTCTTATGCAAAACATCCCAACACTACGTGCCTAGGCATATTCAAGCTGTCCAAACTGAGGTGTTTTGGAGGCAGTGATCCCAGCAGGCTCTTCCTACAGTCTGCAAGTATAGCTTGGCCCTGCAGGTCACAAGTCAGTTCACCACAGTTAAGTTTCCCCCTTATCTCTTCCACTCAAACCATCTCCCCTTCCCTCTGGGCCTACCTAAGGCCCAGAGAATTTTTCTCCCATTTGTTGCCTAAAAGATGGGAACAACGATAATTAAGAAAGACAAAAGATGTGGCCACAATGGGGAGGAGAAGGGAAGGTGTGCAGCTGGCTGCAGTCTCTTAGCTGGGGGGTTTCTCTTGGGAAGTGCAAAGATACTTTGAGACTTGACTAGGAGCCTGGGGCTAGCTTCAGAGCTTCAGCACTCTCTCTCTCTCTCTCCCCCTCCCTCCCTCTCCAGGATCGAAGGAGAGACAGTTGTGGTCTTGGTCCTGGACTGCGGCTGCAGGAAGAATTCACTGCTACTGCTGAGTTTTGCCCTTCACTGCTTCTCCTTACTGTGCATAAGCCTCTGCTTGCAAGAGCGGCCATTGAACTGGGACCTTTTCAAAACCCAACCTCACTGGGAGGGACCCTCACCATCTGCTTGGGAGCCTCAGGGGAAACCCAGGATCCTGACCCCCTTCCCCATCTCCAGAGGGAGTATCTTCTGGCTGTTTGCAGGAGCCTGGCTGCCACTGCCCAGCCCCGCTGTCTTCTGCCACTGTGCCGGGGGTTTTTTTGTGCTACACTTTAGCTCAACACCACATGTCCACCCAGACCTGCTGCTCCAGCCACTGCTTCAGGGTTTTTGTTACATTTTGCTTGCCACCCTGGATCTGCTCACCTGTGCTGTTCCAGCCCTCAGCCTGGAAGTTACTGCTACAGTCCAGCTCGCCACCCGGAGTGGCACTGAGACCGGCTGCTCCCTGTGGGTTTTGCACAGGGAACCACCTCCCCTTCTCCCCGTCGCCTTGGTCGCCATTGCCATGTGGAGAGGTGGCGGCGCTCGCGGCACAGCGCCCCCTGCAGGCGCGGGGGAATCATCGCACCCGCCCCACCCGGCCGGGAGCCACCAGCGCCCCTGCCGGCTGTGCCCGGAACTGCACCGAAGGGAAAGTGCCCGCGGCCGAGAGAAGGCCGGGACTGGGTCTGGGCTCTGCTCGTTGCTGCTGCCGCTGTTGTTGTTTGTTTGCCTCCTTATATACAGTATATAGGAAATTATACTTTACTATATACTATCTATTTATTCTTTTTTTTCTTCTAGTAAAGAACTGTTATTCCTTTTCCCATATCTTTGCCTGAAAGCCCCATAATTTCAAAGTTATAATCATTTGGAGAGAAAGGAAGGTTCCCACCTTCCTTGGCAGACATCGGGCTTTTAAACCAGGACACTGGGGCATCAGGATTGAGTAACAGCTAGCTTAATGCTCTGATAGGTCTCCATTTCTGGATTTANTGCACCGAAGGGAAAGTGCCCGCGGCCGAGAGAAGGCCGGGACTGGGTCTGGGCTCTGCTCGTTGCTGCTGCCGCTGTTGTTGTTTGTTTGCCTCCTTATATACAGTATATAGGAAATTATACTTTACTATATACTATCTATTTATTCTTTTTTTTCTTCTAGTAAAGAACTGTTATTCCTTTTCCCATATCTTTGCCTGAAAGCCCCATAATTTCAAAGTTATAATCATTTGGAGAGAAAGGAAGGTTCCCACCTTCCTTGGCAGACATCGGGCTTTTAAACCAGGACACTGGGGCATCAGGATTGAGTAACAGCTAGCTTAATGCTCTGATAGGTCTCCAAGTAGTTTCAGATCCATTTCTGGATTTATTAAATTTGAGCAAGCAAGGAAAGAATTTGCAGATAACAAGACTATAGAATATGAAGTACCATTGCTTTGGAGGACAGCAATCCAAAAGGATGGGGGACTGCACCAGATTATAACGAATACCTTTACCTCCACCAATTCCAGATTCAGATCAATTCTCCACTCATTAGATATAACTTGCTCAGAGACATTTTGGTCTCTTGTGGGCTTTTTCTTTTTCTAATAAAGAAAACACAAAGCTTCAGTTCTTTTCCCCATCACCTTGACATATATTGCAAGATATTATAAAGCAGATTTGAGTGAAGTATGTGAGCAGAACAGCATGTGATATTCAGTATCACAAGTGATATTTCAGGCCCCTCAGGAAGTACCTAATGTCACCTGTGGATCTGAACACATTTATCTCCTGCATATATCCTTAGGTCATTCTGTGCAGTTGTGATTTCAGAGCAATGGGAAAAGACTTACTGCCTGGGAGAGTACCTGGTGCCTGAAGGATCTTATTTCTGTGGAAAAACTTGGAAAGAAAACGTTTATAATTATGACAGGATCACCTGGCCCATCATCTTTTGCTGAAAGACCAGGATGGCTGGGTTCTCCTTACAAAAAACCCTGTCAAAGCTCTGCAAAGCTTCCTTAAGGAGCCAAATTTGACAACTGCCTCCAGAATGTGACTGTCCCTGGTGCCAGAGACCTTGCTCAAGTTGCAGACAATTTGTGTATGCACTTTTTAGGAGAATAAAGACAGATCCACATGTTTGAAAATGGCAAGTCACCACTGCAATAGTCACATTGCTGCTGGCTACTTTTTTTCCTTTTTCTTTTACATGTTCTCTATATTTTTACACATTTATTTGTATCTTTGTAGCCTATTAATGCATTCATAGCTAGCTTCATTTTCCCAGTACTCTTCCCTGCCCTAATAGGAAGACAAAACACATTCCAAAGCCCCTATCTTGTCTTGGTTCTTCTTAGGAACCAAGGCTGAAAAACAGCTCTTCAGGACTAATTTTTCATAAACTAGTTCAGTTTCCATCTAAGGGGGAGGATTTAGAAGGGGCTTTAACTGGGGGTGGAATTGCATCACCACTTGTGCTCCTAATTGGTGATTTTTATCAATTATGCTAATTTGCTAAACTTGTAAAAACGATATTCATCCAGTGGGGGTGGGCTTTAGTGGACATTTTCTACATCTGCCCCTGGAGGCCTCCAATGAAGACCAGGCTTTATATTACCTCCTATAGTAATATTATCTTGAAAGTGTGTGTTGTTTCATTTACAGGTTCTTAAGGCATCAATATCATATTAATAGAGGGAGGAGTTATTTGCTTCAGGTTGGCAGGCATTAATTAGCCTGATGGCTGTATGAACAAAAACCAAGAATGAAGGATTGGCTCATTTTAATCAAACTCTTCCTGCTCACTTTGATTAGGTCTAATCAGAAGCGAGGCTTTTTACAGGTAATGCCTCGTAGTCAGCAAATAAATAAATAAATAGACTGAGAACATCCCAATCAGTATCACTTTACCCTGTGTTTGCATGTCTTACAAGTCTACATACAACTCCAACACCCACAACAATTTTCACCTAAGACAAATTCTACGTTGTGAGTTTCCCTTAACAGAAATAATGCAAGTAGGGCATATTATGCTAGGTCACTTTTTTTTTATTTACTAGCATATCTTGCCAATTTGACTATGACACAGTCAAACTCTTAACTTGTTAGACTGAAGCTGTTAGCTAAGAAGCTACATGGGAGGAGATGAGATTGAAAGTTCCTACCAAAAATATAATGGAGGTCTGGGAGATGGGATGGAAAGCCTAATTCTGTCCTGGCAGCATGGGTGCACAAACTAAAGGAGAAAACTACTAACAGAGGGAGTTCCATCAGAATGAATGTAGCTCCAGTTTCCCAAGAGTGAGCTGCTAGGTGTAACAGAGAGGAGGATGACATGTCTGATCCCCTTGAAGGGACCTCCAGAAAGCATGCCCAGGGCGGCAACAATAGCCAGGACTAAAAGAGCAAATCAGAGGCCAGAGAAAATCAGCTCTATTGGACTGTGTGGATCTGACAGCCTGACACATCACCACCATAAGAATACAAGGCCGACACGGGTGCGCAGCGTACGGTACCACTGGGACACATTGGGGCAGAATCCATTTCTATTGCTGGTGGGACAGTTGGGTAGCAGCAGTTGACTCTGCTGGCAGCTGAGGTGAGCTTGACTGGGAAAGAGTGGAAAAAACACTAGAGGCCCTTTGTATTCTTGGCATGGATTTCCTCAGAAGTGGTTATTTCAAAGACCCAGAAGAACTCAGGTGGGTTTTTGGGATGGCTGCTGTGGAGGCAGAGGGTATTAGACAGTTGAACACTTTGCCTGGTCTCACAGAGGACGCTTCGACAGTAGGACTCTTGGGGGTGGAAGAACAGCAGGTACCAATTGTGATCACTACAATGCATCATAGGCAATTCCACATCAACTGAGACACTGAGATTCCCATAAGACAATCCGTGAACTGGAGAGCCAGGGAGTGGTAAGACCCATTCACCCTTTAATAGCCCATATGGCCCGTGCGTAAGTCTGATGGGGAATGGAGACTATCATGGCCTAAATGAAGTTACACCATCACTGAGTGCTGCTGTACTGGACACGCTTGAACTTCAGTATGAGCCAGAGTCCAAGGCAGCAAAGTGATGCCCCTATTGGTACTACCAATGCGTTTTTGTCCATTTCTCTAGCAGCAGAGTGCAGGCCACCCGACGGGGTGAGTCACAGAAGCTACTGAAGGACAAGGTGGATCCAGTCAGATTGCAGAGCTGAAAGCCATCCAGCTGGCTTTGGACATCACTGAGTGAGAGAAGTGGCCAACACTCTACATCTATAGTGACTTGTGGATGGTAGCAAACACTCTGTAGGGGTGGCTGGAAAGGTAGAAAAAGGCCAACTGGCAGCATAGTTGAAAACCAATCTGGGTGGCTGAAGAATGGCAAGACACCTGGGTAGAGAAGCTGACAGTGCAACTCCATCATGTGGATGCCCATGTGCCTAAGCAGCAAACTAATGAGCACCACCACAACAATGAACAGGTGGATTGGGCTGCCAAAATCAAGGTGTCACAGGTAGATTTGGATTAGCAACACAAGGGAGAGTTGTTCCTAGCTAGGTGGGCCCATCAGGGAAGAGATGCGACATACTGATGGGCTCATGACTGAGGGGTGGACTTAACCACGTATGCCATAGCTCAGGTTATCCATGATTGTGAGATGTGTGATGCGATGAAACAGGCCAAGAGGGTGAAGTCCCTGTGGTATGAGGAGTGGTGCTCCAAACATAAATATGGGGAGGCCTGGCACATTGATTACATCACACTGCTGCAAACCTGCCAAGACAAGCAGTACATGCTTACAATGGTAGACGCAACTACTGGATGGCTGGAGATGTACTCCATGCCTCATGCCACACCACTGGAACACCATCCTGGGCCTTCAAAAACAAGTCCTGTGCCGGCATGGTACCCCTAGGAGAACTGAGTCAGATAACAGGATTCATTTCAAGAATAGCCTTAGAAACACCTGGGCTAGGGAACATGGTATTGAATGGGTGAACCACATTCCTTATCATGTACCAGCTGCAGCTAAAGTTGAGCGGTGCAATGGACTATTAAAAACAACACTGAAAGCAAGGGATGGTGGGACTATGAAGCAGTGGGATCTGCATTTAGCAAAGGCTACATGGTTAGTTAACACCAGAGATTCCACTAACTGAGCTGGCCCTGCACAAACCAAACCCCTGTGTACAGCAGACAGAGATCAAGTCCCTGTCGTGCATATTAGAAGTATGTTAGGAAAGACTTTGGATTAATTCTGCCTTGAGCAAAGGCAAACCTATCCATAGGATTGTTTTTGCTCAAGGACCTGGTTACACTTGGTGGGTTAAGCAGAGGGATGGGGAAACGTTGTATACCTCAGGGGGATGTGACTTTGGGTGAAAACAGCCTTCAAGGTTGGAATGTAACACTGGTTGCTGAATGTCACTGCCACTGCATATTTTAATTACCATGGACAGTGAGAATGGACTTCTCCAGTCGTATCAGTCATGGACCAATTGAACTCTGTCCATATCTGGGGGATGGCCAGTGACCACTGAAATTATATTTGTATATAGTTATATATAAATATGTATAGATACGTGTGTGTACAGTTGAAATGTATTAATTTGGGCATGAATCAGACAGAATCACAGAATCATTAGGTTGGAAGAGACCTCCAAGATCATCAAGTCCACCCCAACCCTAACACCTCAACTAAACCATGGCACTGAGTGCCACATCCAGTCTTTTCTTAAACGCATCCAGAGATGGTGAATCCACCACCTCTCCAGGTAGACCATTCCAATACTTGATTACCCGTTCTGTAAAAAACTTTTTCCTAATATCCAGCCTATATTTTCCTTGGTGCAGCTTGAGACTGTGTCCTCTCATTCTGTCAGTTGCTGCCTGGTGAAATAGACCAACCCCCACCTGAGCACAGCCACCTTTCAGGGAGCTGTAGAGAGTGATGAGGTCACCTCTGAGTCTCCTTTTCTCCAGGCTAAACACCCCCAGCTCCCTCAGCTGTTCCTCACAGGGCTTGTGTTCCCAGCCCCTCACCAGCCTCGTTGCCCTCCTCTGGACGTGCTCAAGCGTCTCAACGTCCTTCCCAAACTGAGGGGCCAGAGCTGGACACAGCACTCAAGGTGTGGCCTCACCAGTGCCCAGTACAGGGGAAGAATGACCTCCCTGCTCCTGCTGGCCACACTGTTCCTGATACAGGCCAGGATGCCCTTGGCCTTCTTGGCCACCAGAGCACACTGCTGGCNTGCTGTGGGAGACAGTGTCAAAGGCCTTGCTGAAGTCCAAATAGACAACATCCACAGCCTTTCCCACATCCACCAGGTGGGTCACCTGGTCATAAAAGGAGATCGGGTTGGTCAAACACAAGCTACCCCTCCTAAACCCATGCTTGCTGGGTCTGATAACCCTGGCCATCCTGTAAGTACTGCATGATAGCACTCAATATAAACTGCTCCATTATCTTGCTTGGTACCAAGGTCAGGCTAATTGGCCTATAATTACCAAGATCCTCCTTTCTACCCTTTTTGTGAATGGGAGTCACACTGGCCAGCTTCCAGTCATCTGGAACCTCACCAGTGAGCCAAGATCGTTGGTAAATGATGGAGAGCTGCTTCACAAGCTCATCTGCCAGCTCCCTCATCACCCTGGGATGGATCCCATCTGGGCCCATAGATTTATGGACACCCAAGCAGCTCAGCAGTTCTCTGACTGCCTCCTCCTGGATAACAGGAGGACCATTCTGTTCCCTGACACCATCCACCAACCCAGTATGACAATTACCCCGAGGACAAGCCATCCTCCCACTAAAGACTGAAGCAAAGAAAGCGTTAAGCACCTCTGCCTTCTCCTCATCTGCAGTTACTAAGTTCCCTCCTTAGAGGTACCTAAATGACTTTGGAACTAAGCAGGTAAGAATCAAGCTTCTTTAAGCAGCTAATTGCACTAAAAAATACCAGGACTTACATTTTCAGCCTCTTGGGAAAGTCTCTCTATGTTTTTCATGCACAGCATAATGCAGATTCCTTGAATCAGAGTTAGTTTCCTCCGAAGTTGTACAGGTGAAGCAGATTTTACCTCTACATCTCCAGAAGTGCTTGAGTGACACTAAAATTTAATTTTACCCAAGGTGGTACTGAGATTTACTCAAATTCATATACCTTTTTGAATTTTCTTAATGTGCAAGCATTCTGAGAGATGCCAGTTATGATTCAAGGTGAAACTGCTCTCTCAGGTTTTCAAAACCCAAACTATTCATTATAGCTATTTGGAGCATTTTTTTTGTGCAAGTCTAATGGCATGAGCACATTATGCTGCATTACTATTATGCCACATCAATTGAATTAAATTCTGAAGTCAGTCTACATCCCAAATTACAATCTTATTCTGCCTATAATTTGTTTAAAATCCACAGGACTTATTATTTCTTACAATGCTGCATGCTAAAAGCTTGCATTTATTGGCTTTAGGCAGTTCCAATGGAAACTGAATTGTAGGCTGGCAGGGAAGCAAAAAAAAGCAGCAAGGGCTATGATTTACAGGTGGTCTATCAGTGTGCATCTTCTTTGGGAAGTGCCATACTGAAAAGGATCCAAACAGACCTGACTAGTGAAGGAAACCAATCTCTTCTCCAGAGCACAAGTCAAAACAAGTCCTGTCAAAATTTATTTAGAAAGAACAAGAGGATTGAATTTAGCACACATCCCTGGGCCGGTAGCAGCAGCGTGTCATCTTGCTGGAGTGGGCTTGGCAAACACCTACCAAACAACTTGACATGCATCACCCTCTGCTTCCTTTGGTGAAATCCCATGCTGGAGGTTGACTGATACACTTCCTTTGGAAAGGGATAATTACCGAATTCAACCCAGTGTCTTTGGCTGAGCACTTCTATTATTCATCTGCCCACATCTGTATGTGCAGAGCCATTAATGGAGATTATGATGAAGGTACACAACTTCAAAACTTGATTTGTAGGAGTATGTTGGGAAATTTATTCCATCCTGACAGCAAAACACACTAGGATATGGAGCTAAACTGGAGCTCAAACTATATGCTGTCCCATTTTCTAAACTTACTAAATAATGATAAACATACCTCCTTATTTTCTGATACTCTGAAAAAAGGAAAAGGAAAAATAAAAAGGCCTTTAAATTGCAAATCCTATTTAATTCTTTCGTTGTAATGGAGATAATAATTTGATCACAGAAGATAATTTTTGAGGTAGGGACCTGAAGCTATACACCTAAAGAAACACCAAAATTCTTCTAAAGAGATATGTATAATATGCCAAGTTACCTCTAATTAACTCTGCAGAGCAAGGCTTCAGACCTGATTTTGAATTAGGCCCAGAGTTTAAGCGAATGAGACTACACTTACCATTCCTTTTGCATCCAGCAGCCTGTCGAACCAGAGCTTAAAATTAACTCATCCAGAAAATAACCTCAGGCTATTGTTCCTTCTAAATGACCATCTTTAGCATGTGTTTCTATTACAAGAATAATGTCTTCCATTGTTGTGGGCTAGCTGAAGGTCTACAGTATTTAATCAAAGTAACATTTTATTGGTAAGGGATCAATAGCTGACCTATGCAGAGTTCTGCTTCTTTGTATCTAGTGACTGTAACCAATAAGTAAAATTAATTTTATTTATTCATTTTTTTTAAGTCAGCGGGGTCTCACACAAGAAGCAGAACCACCCCAAAAAAAGATTAAATGCTTTATTGCTGAGATCTGCTGCAACTCCTCTTTGAGGGTTGATGCTTCAAACCCAGAAAAGCCATGTGCCTTCGGCTGCCCTAATGGTGCAGTGACGGATGGGAACCTGACATGTGAACTTGCTCTCAGATGGCTAACTGCAAAGTCTTACTGTCTGCCAGCAAGACTTCAGTGCTGTTGCTGAAAAGCAGTTATTTTTATTCTTAAATTTTTCAGTGGTTAGGAAAGACATTTGGTGCAGACTGACTATACCTAAGTTAGAAAATGATCCATGACATGGATTCCATATAACTGATATTCACAATATGGCCCAGCTACACATGCTCTTCTCTTGTCTTCGGAGATGCATCTATGCTCTTTCCTTCCCTGATTCCACTGCATCCCTATTCCTCTAGAGGGAAATTAAAGCCATCACTCCAAGATACTGTGTTCTGTACTTCAGACCATGGGTAAGAAACAATCCTCTCTAGGATTATCACACACCAACATTTGCAGTGGTTTGCTTTTGCACCAGCAGTACTGGTGTGCATTCGTAACTGTGAAAAAAGAGAAGAGTTTCCTTTTATTTTCCAGTAAGTATCAAATGTATTCTGAATGTGATCTGAAGTCCATCTTACCTAGATTCTGCTAAAAACAGTATTTACCACCACACTGTCAGAGGCAAACATTCATTCTTCAAGAGCCTGGCTGGTAAGCAGCTGCATAAAGCTCCTTTTAGAAAGCTTTGGTATTAGGGATGTTGTAAGCTGATGCCCGTGTCTAATAATTTCCTTTAAGTAATCACTTTCAACAAACACGTATACAGTAGCTTTGAAAGGTCTTTGTGACTACTGTCAGTCAGGGAAAAAATCAAACAGAAATGGTAACTCTAACCCCACTTGACAGGATTTTTGCAATATAGACATCAATTCACCTATAACTAGCATAGGTTCTCTCAGTTAAATATATTTAGGAACGGGGAAGTGAAACAAAGACTTGTGGGGACTTTCTGCCCTCATGACTTCAAGGAAAACCTGAACATCTGAGGCGGATTCAAACATTCTGTTTGCTCAAATTTGTTGACAAATATTTGGAGGGTTTTCTTCTCAGACATTTCTATTGCTGGCTTCCACCAAGGTGTTAATTCAAAAACTAATAAGACTCTTAAATAACAAGAACCAACCCAAGTTCAAGAAAAAGGTGCTATTTCCATTATTTCACCTTTCCCTTAAGAAGCAGATTCCTGGAGCCATCTCACCATAATGTTACTTTTAAAGGGGAAACATGGCTAAATTTAGAGCCTTATTGAGGAAAAAAAAACCCTAGAAACCATCACCTCCAAAGGAACTCAAGTGAAAATACAAACTAAAAACTAAACAAAGGATTTGACTTCTAAGTCAAATCTAAGTTAATCTAATTTTGGAAGGTTCATTTTGGCTGAAGGTAACAGCAATATTTCCGCCAGTTCAGTGTCCACAATACTTTCCCCAGACAGCTCTACAGACTGGACAGCAAAATTGAATTATGCAGCTCATTCAAGATTTATTTCTGCCTCTTGCATTAACACCTATCATTGAAATCCTCACCGGCAGACATCAGGAAGTGAGGAGGTTAAGGACAATTATACTATTAATTTTAAATAAATTGAGCATGTCTATCGTTTAAAGAGGTTCAAAGTACCCAGAAAAAAGAAGAGCAGCAGCAATGCCAGGAAGATGTATATGCTTCTATGGAACTTGCCATAGGCTCACATTACCATACTGTTAACAGGTTGACTTTCATTCCCTGAGCTCTTTAAGTGGCAGCAAAAGACAACACGACTCCTTCTGACTGATGAGCTTTATTTCTAGATCACAGATCACAGGATACTCTGGATTGGAAGGGAGCCACAAGGATCAAGTCCAACTCTTAATGGAATGGCCAGTCTGGGGATGGAACCCACAACCTTGGTGTTACCAGTACCACACTCTAACCAACTGTTGATCCCTAAAAACCCCACCAGGGACTTTGCTTGTTTCTCCCTTTGCTGTCTGCAAACCAACCTGAGGAAATGCAGCCCTGAGAACAGGGAAGAGGAAACAGGGAACAGAGACAGGGAGACAGACTGAGGCTTGGGAGAGTTTTTGTTTTCTTTTAAGCAACAGCCTGTTCGGATTTTGTTGGCGTAAGAGTTGTTTTTTCCTAAACACACTGGTGACAGCAAGGGCAGGAAAGGAAGTCTAGTGGGTCCACAAATGCAAGGCTTCTGACTGAAGAGTCAAGAAACACGCCTCAATCTGCTATGCCAGCTTAGACTCCTGCCCAGTTTCTCTGGCTGCACAATGGGAAAACAGGGCTAAAAATAATCTTCATTACTACAACAAAGCATGAGTCTAAGAGAAGAAGAAAAAATAACAGGGGAATTATATGATACAGAAACACAGTATCCATAGAAGCTGGGATTTCAGGAAAATTTCTTTTTAGTGTCATTCACAGACCTAGCAACTCACCAAGGAATAAAAGATACTTTGCAGTTAAAAAAAGAATAGATTCACTGACTCGAGTATTTCTTGTGGCAAGTACTTCCTTTACAAAGCTTTTCCTTAAAAAAATATGAAAAAATGAATATGCATCATCTGAATTCACTTTAAAAAGGGATCCTATACTCTTACCAACTGATGTCTATTTGCAAAAAAGGATAGATACACACTAACTTCTGTTCATTAACGCAAAAGAATTCTTGGCTGTTTCATTTAAGGTGGATTTAATCAAGCAAGGTTGGCTCTGAAGTGAAATTACAGTCTTTACACTGCAAAACAATTAATTTAGAGTTTTGCCCTGCAACAGGCCTCTGATGAAAAGGTAAATTAATAGATTGCAATAGGGTATTTTGGGTAGATAATTTTTAATACGATTTAGATGTTTTCTCTTAAGATGTATAGGTAAAAACTTGCACATTATTTTCCAAAGCTCTATGGTAATGTCAAATACAGTTCAAAAGACTTAATATTATACCAACAAACTCCAAAGCAAAAGTGTTTACAGTGCAACTACATATCATGCTGGAGATCAAAGTTGAGTGCTCAGGTTCATCTCACACAAAAATACTTCATGTAATGTGCTTTCCTACAAACAAGGTATTGCGAAGCTTTCGGTTAATTAGCATTTGTAACAGCTAGGATAAATAAAAGAACTTAATGTTATACACAAACCTTGAACTTACTGTGACTTAAAAATCACAATCCTTATAATTTGGAGCTCTCTGGATTCTTTTACTCCAAGTAATTTCACCTCCACTGTGATTAAATATGCCCACTTCTACACCCAGGCTGAAATAAGGTAATACTACATCTCAATCTTCAAACAAAGCAAACTCTACAACAGCCAGCCCCCCTGTTCCTAGTTGTCTGGAAAGGTACCAAAAACCCCACTGCTCTTCTCAGTACTCCAGTTGTGGCAACAATCCTAGAGATGATGTCTAGCAAAGCCTAAATTCTTCTTAAACTGTCTTGTAAAGGTACAAATCTAATTAGACACAAGGAACTGCAGTTGCTAAGAGACAACCTGTGGGAAGCACTGAACTACTCAAAGCTATTTCAATGCAAGAAGTTCAAGAAAAATGATATGGAGTTCCAGCCTATTTAAGATGCATGAATACCTAATGTAAAAAACTGGAAGAGCAGAGCAATTTCTTTATCACCACCACTAGGATGACCTCTCACCAATAATCTTACATTACAGAATATTTGTTCAGAACACTTACTGGACTGGTATTTCAGGTCGTCATATATTTTTAGTCAATACAAGTAGCTCAGATGCTGAATAAAAATATACATTTGTGCTGGTCTGCTAGCTGTGCTTTGCCTTTTCTGAAAATGCTGAATTAGCCATTAGCTCTTGACTAAGCAAATGGAACAACCAAACAAGCTTTTATACCCTACTACAGCTATACCAACACATCACCTGTGAAGCCTGAAAGAGATTGCAAAGGGTTTTCAGCAAATCAAGGAAAAGGATCAGGTGTGAAAGTCAACTGAATACAAGCCATGTTTCTACTTGATACCAAGGTCTAAACACTCCCACCTTCCACCTGACCAAACTCCCATGTGAGAAACACGCTACAGTCCAAAAGTCAAGGACCCAAGTCCCTCACAGAGACAATCCCTCCATTTACTACTTTCCAGTTGTATCACTGACGTATGCTCAAGGCTCACACTGGACTGAAAGCCACAAGGCATGAACGGCTAGTGTGTGAAATAGAACTGGTGCCTGGACCATCTGCTACTATTGCAGCATAACTGCCACTTTCACAGCAAAATTCAAGATGTCCTTTGAGCCTTCAGAGCATTACATGACTTTGGAAACCATCACTGCTTAGGTGGTTTCTCACACTCTTCACCAAGGAGGCTGCAGCTGCGTGAGCTCTCTAGCTACTGGCAAAGCCAGAGAAAACCACTGCAAAATACACAGTTAAAAGAAAATACCATGATTACAGATCTAGACATCAGGAGGTTTTGATCAGCTTGTTGCATCAAATTCTTCATGGTAAGGATAGTAACATTTGCTTGGCTCCTCATCCTCTTTATCTAAGTTGCCCTTAGCCACAGGGGATCTCCAGTTTCTCAACACTGTGAGTTATCAGGACTACTTGGTGGAATGGCCAAGGGGCATATGGCAAAACATATTCATGTGAACAATTGTCATATATTCTTATGCTTGCAAAATATATAGGTAATAAAGTTTTAATGACCTAATTTAGTTAAAATAGATACAATATAATTTTATATTAAAACCTGGCTGTAGAGCTGTAAATACATGGCCATGATCAAAGCATCGCTATACACAGCAGTTTTAACATTAGAATCATTACAATAAAACCTTATAGTAAACCAATGAAAGGTCAAAAAGATTAAGAGATTATATTTTTTACTGGTACAAAAATATGCAAATTGAGTACTAGACTGGAATATGGGCATGCCTTTATGCTATTGAGGATATGAAAGACAAAAAAAGAAATAATTTTGTGTTTCATGTAAAACAACCTCACATCAGAAGTCAGTGGGAAGATGTTTTGTTGGTGGATCAAAGAAAAGGGGAAGTACATAGAAAAAATTCAAGCCACCTAAGAAAATATTCCAGTTGTAAGCAATCTACTTTTATATTAATTTCTCTAAAGCTCTACCTAATGCTATTTTAGCTCTACAAAGAATGTAATTCTTAATGACTTGCATGATCAAGTAATCCCCATGCTGCTACATTATAGTTGTAGGGTGTACAGTTTTGTCTTTGATCATGCCTCTTCTTCTTTCCTAAAACCCCACCTCCTGCCCCTGGGCTGCAGTAAAACATGCATTAACATAGAAATATAAAGACCTAATGTGTGATAGGAGTTCAAAATCATGCTATCCACACAGCACAGCAGAACTACCAAAATAACTCAAACCCTCAGACTCAATAACCTTGTCCACAATAAAATTAATTTTTAAAATTAATTGAAAGAAGAAGAGTATGTTCACAAAGCTGGGTTACAAAATAAAACTTGAAGATGCCTAAATATCACTTTACTTCTGTAATGAGATATTTGGATATACTATGATAAAATGGTAAATCCCCAACTAACAGATTGCATTTAAAGTAGCAGTATTTTTTTTAATCTTGTCTTGCACAGAGACCAGCTGTCTACAGTGAACACTTACCTCACCCACCACCTTTCCCCCTTAAATAAATCTATCTCCTAAGAGTTCGGGGTTTTTTCCTAGACTAGGAGTAATTTATTTTTTAAGAGATGTTTCCTTACTTTGCAATGTACTGCTGCCATCTCCTGTGTTAAACGAGGCAGCAAGTAACTTGATACTTACAAACAGGCTATTTAATGTTGATCATATGGGAATGGCTTCTGTTGGTCAAGCAGGGAGTACTCCACCTAAACACACAGCAGAAGCCTGTAAAAAGTTGCTATTACCTCTAAGTGACACCGTCGTTCTGCAATCACTCGCTCATCCTTGTTTCCAAAGAGCTTCTTTGGAGGGAATTCTAAAGTGGCAACCTGGAAGACATTAAAGGATGAATCAGCGTCAGAAGTGACAAGCTCAAATGAGAAAAATCTGTTTGAACTACAAAGCAACTAGGAAGAAGAAACTGCCAAATATTCATGAGCTACACTATATGCTATTAGTAAATATCACATGCATTTCTACTGAGGTTATTGCGATCTGGTCTGTAGCTAAGATAACAATGCATCTTGTCCTCAGAGGGTGACTGAAAGAAAATTTACGAATTGGACCTCCACTGCTTGCCCACATAAATATTAAAAATTTGCAATCCAAATGTGATGTGGTAGTATCAAATAGGAAGTAAGACAATTTCTGCAGGAAAGTGTATCTTAACAGACTGCATTTACTCTCTTAAAATCTGTGGTCTCCAACTGTATGGTAGTGTAATTTGTTTGATTTTACTTGTATTCTATCATAAATGTAAGATCATTGGATCTAAGAACTATTACTGAAGTAATGCTCTGGGAGATGCATTGCTGGACTCCAGCTAACACCTGACCTGATGCTTTTGTTGTGCCCTGAGCTACCACTTGTAACTCAGCTGTAGCCTCAGTGCTGTTCAAACGTGTGTCCACGCTGGAAGCTGCCAGCTTTAATTTCTGAAGAGAATTCACACATGCAGGTAAAATCCTGCTTTATCACACTGAAAATGAGAACAAGGCAGTGGCACAACTGCTAGAAACAACTATTCAGAGCTCTACTTTTAGTTCTTCCAGAGAGGTGTTCAAAGCTATCTCCTCATTTATTTTTCCATCCTATGGGGGAAGGGGGATGGGGAGAGAGAGAAAGAAAGAAAGAAAGAGAGAGAAAGAGAGAGAGAGAGAGAGAGAGAGAAGGGAAGGAACTGCCTCCCCTTTTTGTATACCAATAAATAAAATGCTTGAACTAATTAAAGGTAACTATATCTGGAAAACACACAAAAGACTCAAGAGCTGGTAACAAGAACCACTGAAGTTGCCCTGCTAAGCCACTGCTGGGAACAATGCAGGAGAAAGCAGGTCCTCTCCCCATAATTTGTATTTGCACTTGAAGGTAAATCAAACCAATATTTTTCCCAGCACTCACATCATGAGATAGAATAACGCAACCTCCCATTAGCATTGGTGGAGTTGTTTTGCAGGTGAAATCCCTGTGTAAAATTGCCTCCTGCATTAATTCCCTAGGTTGTTTGATGATATTGAACTAATAAAAAAGATGCATCATTTTCTAGTCTATCAGCACATACAGGACTGTAGAGAATTTATGGCTGGTTACAGGGAGAAGACATACACTGATTTAAATGAGGAGCTTCATTATTAACATCGAATGTAAGCATCTTTAAAATACAGAGGAATTCTGCAGTACAAATAATTTATTTCCACTCTCTGGTTCAACTCCAACTTCAATAATTTTAAAGAAATGTCTAGACATCTTAAAATGATAAAAGTAATGTGGGGCACCAGAGGACATGGAAGAGATGTCTGCTCTCCATCAATCTTGCCAGTATGTCCCAATTATATTCCTCAAATTTCTCCAACCATATTCTTCTCAGTGTGCCTGCTTCTTCATGTTGGCAGGACAAACAGTACAGAACCAAACAGGATCGTATTATAATGTCCTGGGGACTTATTTTCACTGCATTACTCTCTTCTTCACCTATAAATGATTATAAGTGCCAATATTTTCAAGATCTTCAAAATCCCACATCTGCAGAAATTGCATTTTAATAAATAGTACTGCATCATGTCACTAGCAGCAACAAGCAAGGGAAAACAACTACCACCACAATCCTCTCCTGGCCGTAGGGAGATTGTTTTTATATTTATCTGCTAGTAAATACTTCCATTATAGAATTTTAAAATAGTGTCTATTAAAAACCAATTTGCACAATGAACCTACCACTACAGCATCCTCAGACCTACTCTGTGGAGTCAAAGCAAGGTCTTACAGCTAAAATCGGGAATGATTTCCTTATCCAAATTGAGTTCCAGCTGAACAGGCATTTGGGGACTAATTCTACATAACTTTGGGATGAGGAAGTTGTCTTCCTAAGCCTTCTGGGTCTATCTTAGGAGAAAACCAGTTGTATTTTATAAAGCCAATGTGTTTTGTTGAACACTTTCAAACAGAAGTAGCTACTCACATTGTTTTAACATTTCTTAACTCCCAAATCACTACCATGCACATATCTCTGAAACCAAACCAACCAAAGCCCATTACTACACTGATTAATTTAATATGCAAGGCAAAGGTCTCAGCCAGTAAACTTTGCTCTGCAATGTTCAAAGTCACAACATGTACCTATATGAAAATCATGAGTTTATTGGTGGTCAAGAAATGGGGATATGAATACTTTGTACGCAATAAAAGCCACCAGAATGTCAATGTGCCGAACTATTCTTGACATACATATATAAAGTTAATGTCTGTAATATGCCAGTATGTGTATAGAATATACCTATTTATACATATATGTCACTTGGAAGGATGACTTGTCACTTTTTCATCCTGCAGAGGTGTGTTATAAAGGACTAACCAATTACTGCAGATGCCATCTCTACGGGGCCAGATGCAGAAGTTACACAAACCTCAGGCCTGCTGGAACATTTCTTTGTCCCACACTTTCCCAGTGGTCCCCTGGCTCCTCTTTTCGCCAAATGACTGGCAGATGGCTATCTCACAAATAAAGTACAAAGACCATTTCCACCACACAACAAATGACCACCCATCTACATGACAGAAAATGCTCCAGCCACAAATTTCATCATCACTTCAGCAACTCAGTTATTTCAATGGGTTCTACTCTACTACATGCCCACAGTCTAATGCCCACCAAAATGAGAAAGAGACATTCAAAACTCTGCAGGCTTGAGTTTCAGG
This sequence comes from Promerops cafer, assembly GCA_013398275.1. Classification (NCBI taxonomy): domain Eukaryota; kingdom Metazoa; phylum Chordata; class Aves; order Passeriformes; family Nectariniidae; genus Promerops; species Promerops cafer. The sequence goes on along the minus strand of VZSE01010765.1, from coordinate 440,455 downwards.
CTATCCAAACACTTAATGTAGACATGACAGCACTAGTTCCCACCTACTTTGCAGCTTGAAAATTATCTTTGCAACATAATAACTGGATGCATCCATGCAGCGAGGTGAATTATGCAGTCTATGTGACTGAAATTTCAGTGTAATAGGAAGCCAGTCCATTGTACTATATTTATATAAAAATACACTATTAGTATATTTACCTGAGATAGTGTGCTTATTATACATATATATATACACCCCCGCATATATATAGATATATATATACACACACACACACCCCCCCATTGATCTTCGGCACTCTGACTTATTACTTTAATGCAGGGAAAAAGATGTTTGTGCAAGAGCCCCACAAATATACAGTGTGATGATAAAACATTCTTATCATAATTTTGGTTCATTAAAAATTTAATTAAAAAAAGCTCAGCAACACAAATACACTGAAGGAATGACAAATGTTACAATAACTGTCTATAAAAATCCTCTGTCCTGATGTACTATTTGATATACAGACTCTGAACATAATTGTGTGAGATTCAGCAAAGCGAGGTTCAATAGAATTTTGAGGTTTATCTAAAATACTTTACTCATTGAAGCCAAAGTGAAGTAGCAAATATTTCAATAAATTCAAATTTTGCTATTAGTGGTGCTACAGCACATTTCTGAAACTGTGCAGTAACTTCAGTGGAGATCATCACTGTTACTGCACACAATATAGTATGTGACTGAGCAGCATTCGTTCTGGCACTGAAAAATGTAAGAGATCTTGCAGGTATGGATTTTGCATCAAGATGTTTGTCTTTGCTCAAACACTGTAAGGGAATTTCACACTATCCAGATTCAGGAGTATAAATTATTCTTTCAGAATTAAACCTCTGTGTACCCTCTGGCTCAAATTAATTCTTCAAGGGTCTCACCTTGACTACGAGATGAACGTTTTGCAACAACGCAAGGCGTAACAGTGGAACTCGACAGGTCACAAGGTAAATTATTCTCCTTCCATGGAATTTCTGAAGCACACTCCTCCCTTCCCTGTCCCACTTCCTGCAGTGGCAATGGAAGCATTTGGCAGACAGTCTTTTTTGGCAGGGATGTTTTGTCATTTTCTAGGGCTGCTGATGAGGTGATGTATTTTCTGTCAGGGGAAATTAAGAGGCATATTCCCCAGCCTGATAGGAAGAGAGGGCTTGAATGATTTCCTGAGAAGCTTCTGTAGGTAGCGTGCAAGATTTCTAATTTTTATTCTGACAGTAGAAGCATCTCCCTACTAAAATTAATCACTGCATCGCTGCAATCCAAATTTCATTATATCCATAGGAGTATGCACACACATGCATCCTTGTACCACCAGCAAGGCTGGGACTATGCCTAGACCCAAAAGGCAAAGCCAGATGATATATTTTAAAATAGTACAGAGAGACCTCAAGACTGCATGTCAGCACTCCTAATGTCTTTTAGACATTGAACTTTTTACGGTTAATGATGTTTATCCTACCTGGCAATCATTGCTAGGCAGCAGCAGCTGTAGAGAGAGACAAACAGTCATTTGCAATTTACTCCCTAATTTCTTTACAATAAATAAAGGCCATGTTTTATTTCTGGGTCTAGTATTACTTAGAGGCATGTTACTTGTCTGTCTCAGCAATATTATCTGTAAGAAACAATACTTACCTGCCACAATGGAGTATCTGTGAATTAGTACAATCAAATTTAGACAGTATTAGGTTCAGTCCTCAAGTGGAAGGTGCTTCATACCCACTACATGTTATTCTAGTAAACTTTAAAAAGCTGAATGGATTCTTCTTCTTCTCTCACATTCCAGTCAGGAGACTGGTTTTTGGCAGGCATTTAATGCTGGTAAGAGCAGATGGCAGAACAGCAAGTGACCCTTTTTTTTGTCACCTATTCTATCTTACATACAACTCTGACCTTATGATTCTGGGAACAGCACATACCTAACAACATCTATATGGAAGCAAACCCTTTTAAAGTCAAACCATACTTCATAGTCTTCAACTACTGAGCCCCAGGAAGAGATGGAAATTTGGAGATTGGCCTTTTGGAAACCAAGAGAATGAAAATGAAGGCTCCAATAACATGAAATGCTCTGCCTGGGATGGGGTGCACTCTCATTTCAGAACCTTTATGAAAAATAGTCATCAGCATTTGAAGGGTGTCCTTTAATTTCTATTATAATCTGTTGGAGATTCTTCACTGACATTATGTCTGCTTGGGGACCTGCTGGATTTAATTCAGTTTAGAGGTTTTATGGTACAGTGGAACAGAACATGTTAATGAAAACTCTTATACAATACTTTGCAGATGATATTTCAACATATAGTGGACCAAAGTAAAATACCACATAATACAGCCATGTAGGCTTGGCACTTCTGAAACATGAAATTGTTCCAAGTGTTATGCTTCCTAAACATTAAAAAAGTTCCACTTTCTGACATCAAGCAAAAATCTACAGGATTGAAACATCTCATTATTTTTGGCTCATACAGTCTATGTTTTAGTGACTACAATAAGGTAAAAGACTTCTTTAAAGAAGAAAAACAGGGCAGACATTGATGGAGACTGAGCCATCTTTAACCTTTCATCTCAAATTCTCTTTTCACTTCAATGTTTTGATACATTTAAATGGGGGGAAAAGGGGGAAAAAAGAAAATTAAGGAAATGCTAACTATTTAAAATGTCAGTCATCCTTAGTTCTCATGTTACTTTTACAACTCTGAATTTTGTCATTTTTCAAAGAGTAGGTCTTTTTGATCCTTTGTACCAGAAATCTCTGTCACAGATGAGAAAAATCAAATAGAAGAACAGGGAACAGTTTTGCAGCCACTGTGGCTGCACCTGACTTGATTTTGCAGGGAGTAATGAAAGAAAACTACTTTTAGTTTTTGAAGTTTAAGCAAAGTAACTTAAGCCTCAATTTCTCAATACCTACTAAGACTCCCAGAGTCTTTGTAAAGAAACTAGACAGAAGCTGTATTTTTAACTATGAACTTGCACCAAGTATTTAGGGATTTGTCAAGGTGGGGGGAAAAAAAACCAGAACACCAAACCACCAAAAGCCTCATTTCTATATTTTTGTCTGAAATAAATTAGCTTTTCTACACAATTTCATAAGAAAGCAGTAAGCAAAGGTGAAAAGTTAACACTTACTGGACAGATTAAAGGCTGCTTTATAAATTCTGAAAACAATCAAATGAAGATCAAAGAGAAATCATTTGATATACTATCCACTAAAAATGAAAACAATAAAATAACACATAAAACCACAAAGTCATATTTTCAGCTGATACAGCTCAAACTATTTAAAGTTGAGTGAATAAACCTCTAATTATTCTCCTTTAAACAAAATAGTAACACAGTCCTCCATTGTGTAAACCCATTATCAATTAATCAGGGAAAGGGACTATCCAGAGAATTATTTTCTGGATATTCAGCTTGTCACCTACTTTTCCTCTTCCATTTCTAATACTTTCTCTTTACTTTTTCCATCTCTCCCAGCATGTTCTTCCCCCACTTCCCAGCTTCCCATCTTGTCTCTGTTTCAATGCTGTGCTTCCCTCCATTCCTGCATGACCTACCTAATTATTTTGCTTACTCCACTGGGCCATCTGCAATCTGCCAGGGGGGGAGAGGGATTTGATATTCTCGAGGCAGCATTTCCAAGGATTAGCCAAAGTTCTGAGGTGGACCCATAACAGCCTTCTAATGGAGTGAACTCCATGGAGAAGGCTGAACAGCAGCAACAAAAGTCACTATTTATTATAACAAACAAGGGTAATTAACCTCCAAAACTGAGGAAAACTCGAAAGCCCAGGAAATAGGAACAGGAAAAAGGATGTAAGCAACCTTCCTCCTACACAAAGGGTCTCTGCAGAGGGGTCCCCAGTACCAGCCCAACAGTCAATCCTTCACTGTCTTTGAGGGGAGCAAACTCCGCTCCCAAGATCTTTGTAGTGTTTCTGAGAGCTAAGGAGCTGATTTAGGGTCATCCCTGCTGTATCTCAGCTCTCAAGCTTACAGCTCTCTGTTGGTTTCTCTCCTTGCTGCTACAGGCACCAGAGCCTGGATCGCACTCAAACACACTCAAGGGAGTGAGCATCTCCCTCCTTCCTTGAGTAAGTCTACTCTGAAAAATCTTAAATAAGTTGGTTGACAAATACTTCCCTTCTGACAAATGCAAGAGATTGCAGCAATGTACTAGAGTTTTGTGGTTTGGGTTTTTTTGATGGTTTTTGCCCCCTGGTATTTTCTCTACACAATTTATGCCAAAATTTGGTTTCTAGTCCTTTCACAGCACAGCTTTTTCTCTTCAAAGAAGCTGCTTTGCCCCACATACATGAGAACATTGCTTTGTTTCTGCTGTCCATCCTTTTTGCTTCATGCCAAAGGTTTACCTAACCACAGAACTGGTTTAAGCTTTTCATTTCTGGCTGGCAGGGGCAACTCCTGGTTTGCACGTTGCTTTTTGCTTGGCCCCTAATGCCAGCAGCCCAGCTTAATGCCAGCCCCAGTTGTATTCCCTCCAGCACACATCCCACTGAGGTCAAAGTGCACTGGAGACCTTCCTAGGGTTAACCTGCCAAACAGGCAATTTGGCAACTTCTCTACTTTACTTAGACTGGTTACAATTCCCTGCTTTTTTCCTACTTACCTCACTGGAACACCATGGATATTTATACTTATATCTGTATCTACATATATAAATATAAATATAA
>VZSE01010765.1:351292-435607 GCA_013398275.1 Promerops cafer | reverse complement strand
ATATAAATATAAATATAAATATAAATATAAATTAATACCAAGAAGCACAAGCACTTACATCTCCTCCCATAAATATGGAAGGTTCCATTGCAAGTCAGGATGCTGTGACTAACCCCCAAGAAACTGGTATTCACCAATAAATGAGCATCTTCTCAGGACACACAAGCTCTCACAGCTCTGCTGTCTTTAGCTCTGGGTAATTCTCTTTGAACTTTCAAGGTCTTTTGACAGCTACCTTCCTCAGACGGGCATAAGTGTTTCTCCAAAGAACATTTCAACTCTGTCCCACTTAAGATGGACAACAACATAAAAAGAGAAATTCTCCTCTGAACCACCCTGAAACCTCCCTATGATGATGCAAAATAACCAAATAGGATTAGACACCAATGATTTCTTACTTTGAATCATGCCTACCTGCCCATCAAATAACCATTTGTAATTATCAAAACGGTTTGAGCTCTCATATCCATGTTTCTCCTTTAAACCAGAAAGATGACCTAGACTTAATCTGCAGTTTTGGAGCTATGGTGAGATGTGGAGGCTGTGGTTTATCAATGTAATTTTAACTCCATTTAATTTGCCTCCTGCTACCAAGAAAAATCAAATTAACTGCAGCCAAAGAGATTACCTTGCACTACAAGAGTATTTTCCTTAAAGCAATTCTAGACTACTCAGAATAACAGCATACCAAATTAGAGCCATAAACAAGAGTCTATATAATATTTGGCAAATTACTTTATTGTTTGGTCCATTACAAGCAGTACAATAACACTTAAATGCAGAACACCTATGAAAATGAGCAATAGGATGTAAAAAAGTTCATGCAAACCTTGTATATTTCTGTAAAATTATGCAGTTTGGGGATTTTAATAGTTTATAAAAATCAGAAGGTAATATAGCCAGGGCGTCTTTCTAAATAGAAACCAATACCTGTATAGCTCGTAGGATCTCCAGTGAAGGAGAGACAGACAAAAACTGGCCCAAATGGCAAAGAAAATAGTTTAAGTTTCATATGCAGGCTGTAAAAAGGCAGAATAAGATAGCGCAGAAGCAGCATACATCAACCAAAGGATATAACTGCCTTAGAGATAAACCAGTCAAAACCAAATAAAAAATTAAATTTGAACTGTAGATGTGTTTGGAAAATAAGCATGAAAAATTCCTAACATACTATGTCTTTGCAACCTTGATTTTGCTCCCTTGTTTCCCTTGCCCCAAGAGAGAAGTCTCTGGGGGTAAAATACCAGCATGGCATGGCAGACCATCATCTAAGACAAGGGTATGTGCCGACCTACAGACTGAATGGACAAGTTTAATACCTGCTCTCTATGCTCTTCGGTCATGATTTTGCCAACTAAACATTAATCTTTCTTCATGTAGTCTCAGGTCTTGGTTAGTTCTTTAAAGAAATAGTAACATTTGCTGGTTTTGCAAGGTTGTGTCTTCACAGTTCAACACATTAATCAATCTTCATAAAGGTATAACCCAAACCCCACTTCTCAAAAAAGGTTATAAAGTTATTTTCTGGAGATCTCTGTAGGGTTTATTTTTCTTTCAAAAACAATTTGGGATTTGATTCATTATCTTCCTGATGGGATTTCCAGCAAGGTCAAGGCCATACCTGCAATAGCACAAGGTGGGCCATGCATCAAGTCCTACCTTCACCATGGCTGCATACAACCTTGCCCCAGCTCTGCATCACATTCCTGGTGATGCTACGGTGCCTATGGGGCCACTTTGACTCCACGCTGAGAAGTCACAATACCATTTGATTTATGCCACAGAAACAGGCTTGGAGAAGGGGATTCGCCACAGCAGTTTTCACAGCTCTCCCTAAGATTTGCTTGTTGCACATGAACTCATCTCAGTGACATCTGGCAGCATTTATGACACATCCCCATCTCATGTGGCTGACTGATGCCATAAATTTCAGTCACCCTTGCCTTTGAGAAATGTTAATAATGAAAACTTATCAACAAGCAGTAATGATTTGTACTGCTGACTAGATGGATGCCTTTCTGACTACTCAGAATTAATGGCAGATCTCAGGGTCTTAAGGAACAGCTGTCACAGAGAAATACACCTGCAAACAAACATGCAGTATGCCTTCAAGCATGATTTGTTAGAAGATATAAAGTGCTAACTCTCACAACAAACTGGACTGATTACAAGGAGAAGTTAGACAGCCTTCTGCGTCATTTAAAGTGATAAAACCAGAGAAAAGGCAGTGCAGGCACGCAAATGGGAAGCTTAAAAGGAATTACTTAGTCCCCCCAACAGTAAGAATGATTGACAGTCACACAGATTATACATTCATTTTCACTTTTGTCTAATCATACAGATACTTTAGAACTAGCTGCTTTATCACAGACTTAAAAACTAGCTGTAAGCCTCATACAAATTTTCCTTCCACTATTGCTGTTGCCACTAGGTAAAGCTTAAAATGACAGGTAACTAAATAAATGTAATAAACTTAATAGATATATTTTCAGGAGCTTGCTTGGCAAAGGATTTTGAACGTGCAGGGCAGAAAAGCAACTCTGGGTAGAGTATAATAAAATTTCTTGATCAAGCACTTAAAGCTAAATGCTTCATAAGCAAGACCCACACAGACATGGAAATCTCAAAGACATGCTTATGAAAAAGCCAACATGATATTGAACCAACACATGACTTAGGGCAGGGATGTGTTTTACAACTGCAAGAATTTGGGGGTAGATTACATGTCAGTAATTTCATAATTCCCATCTATCAGATGCTTTCTACAACAACATTTTTCCCCAACAAACACTGCTTCACTGAGTCTGTGTAAGAGTCCTGTTGCTCCACCTACACAAGTTTTATTAACCCAGGAAAACAGGGGAAAGCTAAAAAAACCCACATTATTTTTTTCATAGTTTCTTACAGCAACTTTACAATGAGTTACAGCACATATGAGCCTTCAAGTACAATCAGAATGGAAATTATGCTACTCTACCTATTTAAATAAAACCCTGCAATACATTAATTTGCAATTACTTTACATCACTGGTACTATCAAAAAACTGAACTTAAAAGTAAAGGTCTCCTTATTTATTCCCTGATTTTAAAAATGGAGTTAGATTTGAATGTACCATGAGTAATTTAAGGATTTAAAATACTGCTAAAGCTCTGTTTCAATTTTTTTTCCATAGACGACATAACAAGACTAGGACATGCAGTGTTCAGAAACAATTTTAAAGGAATTTTTAAAATTTCCTGGAAAACATAGAGTATACACTCAAACAGCTTCAGAGTACCTGCACTACTGACAACAGTGCACAACACAAATATCAAAGCATCATTAATACCCAGTAGTACCTACAGTTAAGTATGACAGAAAATGATAAATTCAATAGAAAATAAATTAGCCAAACAAAACCATACCTTTAATTCTTTTTATTATTCACAGCATTTTAACCAATTATAGATAACCACGAATTAATCAAATGTTTTAAAAATGTGTCCCAAAGTTTGGCACTCATGAGACGAGTGCTTTTTCATCTCACTCTCACTCACATAACTAACATTCTCATATTGAATTTTGGTTTTCAGACATGGCCAGACACCTTACCCTCCAACACTATTATCCCTGGCTTTGGTTCTGAAATATGTCCTACAGTAAACTGGACAACATCCTCTGCTTTCAGTCTTCTCTTGACATCTTTAATTCTATACCTGCAGCTCAATATTTTTCCTGAAAGCCACTTCTTCTTTGTGTTTATTTTCATATTAAACCACAAGAGATTGTATTTTATTGATTTTTGTCATGCAGGCATGTCTAATTTTTTTTTTTTTTTACTTGGGCTTTCTTGCTTTAGGCTCTCTAGAGGGATTGATAATTCTCTTCTGTAAGATGGAGCTTTCTGTTAGCTGTGTTGCAGAGACAGATAGTAAAAGACCCATTTTTTTTCAGTATGTTTACATTACAGCAGTGAAGAGAGCTTTAGAGGAAGATCTCCCTGTGAATACAACACAAGGCATTTAGAAACATATTTGGTAACTGTATTACCAGGTGCACAGGCCAGAGAAATTTGTTTTCTTCCTTTCTTCTAAAGTCAACTCATTTTTAACTGAGAAACACAGTATTATTTTGAATCTGAAAGATCATTAGCAGAACATGATAAACTAATACTTAAAAAAGACCCTTAAACAAAAAATGCCTCTTGTAGATTGTAAAAATGCTAACCTTAAGGTTGGTTTTAGAATCATAGAATGGTTTGGGTTGGGAAGGACCTTAAAGCCCATCTCATTCCAACCTCCCTGCCATGGGAGGGAAGCCTTCCATTAGACCAGGTTGCTCCATCCTGGCCTTGAACACTTCTGGGGATGATGCAGCCACAGCTTCCCTAGGCATCCTGTGCCAGTGCCTCACCAACCTCACAGAGAAGAATTTCTTCCCAGGATCTAACCTAAACCTACCCTCTGTCAATTTAAAGCTAGTCCCCCTTGTCCTGTCACTCCATGCCCTTGTAGAAAGTCCCTCTCCAGCTCTCTTGGGGCCCCTGTAGGTACTGGAAGGTGCCTAAGGTCTCCCCAGAATCTTCTCTTCCATAAGCAGCTCCCTCAGTCTGTCTTCATGGGAGAGGCACTCCAGCACTCTGAGTATCTTTCCAGCCCTCCTCTGGACTCTCTCCCACATGTTCACCTACTGCCCACAGTACTCTAGATGCAGCCTGGGATGCAGCTGGCTTTCCAGGCTGCAAGCACGCATTCCTGGGTCACACTGGTGTCACTGGCAAACATGCCCCTCCTTGTTTGGGAGCACAAGGCTCACCATAGCACTTCTGCTCTTTTACTCCTCTAGAGTAGCTAAAGAAACTGTAAGCCATAAATGTATATTAAAATGGGTAACAATTGTTACTAGATACAGAGGGGGAAGCTTTCAGAAGCTTTCCTTTGTTGCAGATTACATCAGATAAGAGTCACCTGTATCTCAATCCCATTTAGATAATGAATCGCTCATTTGATAAATACAACAATGCCAAAATAAACAGCTAATATTCTTACTGTGCTGCAAAATCCACAATCCATATTTCCTTGTTCGTTCTCCCGGTGGTTCCAAAGAGAGAAAAAACCTAAATACCCTATTCAAAAGATGCCTCATGAAGCACAAGAGAGGCGTGGTATAATTCTCCACATTAGAGAGAGAATAAAGTTTAGCAAACAGTTTCACATGTGCAGTTGTGTCAGTAATACTATCTAAATATGTAAGAAAAAAACACAACAGGCAGTACAGTTGGAGCCTGACAATTTTTGTTACTCTCTATGCTATTTGTTCAAAATTAAACAGGGTACGTTCACAAGAACTAGTTTGAGCTGGGTCACTAAACCAACTGATATGAAAGGATTCTGAAAGACCAACTTAATCTAGCAGTGTATTCCTGACAAACCCAACAAGAACAAGCTGTTCTTCACAAACCCCTTGGAAGGCAGTGAGACTGTCACTAACAGCTAATGATTAATGGAGTACATGTCCAAAAGTCCCCTGAAGGAAGGTAATAACAGGGAAAAAAAAAAAAGAAACATCAAAACCTCCAATCCTCCCCTCTGCTTTTCACTAAGCTGCACAAAAACAGAGACACAAGGTTGCAACTTAAGGCATTCCTCAAGTCAACTGATAGTGAGGTACAGCTAAAAAATTACTCAGTCTCAAGGAGCACCAAAACCTCCAGCTATGTTGTCTAGGAATTCTTCTCAGAAGCATTCTTCTCTCACAGACAGCTGTTATCCATACAAAACTGTTTTACTGATAAAACAACATAAATATTTTGATATTATTCAGTAGGTAATTGAGCAGAGCCTTGAAAATCAGATTATCAAATGATCAAAGGAATTATTCTGTCAAATGGTTCATAAATTATGAGATGACAGACTCACACCTCTCTAAACGCTGTTTTTGAATTTCTATGTTACTCATGTTCAAGACTTTTGCACAGCACAATCAATGAAACCTGGCATTTGATTAAACCTGTTTCATTCTGAATCAATCAGAAGACCGATAAAGCTCAGAGAACTGTTTGGAAGCTCCCTTGCTGCTAGGGAAAGACCAAAAAAGACCAGGTCTCATCAACAACCCCAGAGGAAAGAAAGGAAAGGAGAAGAGATAGAGAGAAGCTGTATTTCTGCAGAATCATATGTACCAAGCCAAGAAAATTTTGCTGCATGAATCTAGCACCCAAAGCAACAACAAACACAAATTAATCCCCAAATGGCTTTTAAAAGGCTCTTACACATTCAGATTCAGTTTTGTGACAAGAAATTCACACACTGATTTCATTTTCCCACTAGAAATAGATGGAGAATTGCATATTATGCTGGAAGCAAATATGCTGGAGGGTTTGCTGTTGTCTCTGATGCTCCAGTCCTGGTTAGCAACTATGAATTCAGATGGACTATTTGGAAAAAGTACATTTTCCTGTAATCAAGCTTTCACTGAACTACATGATGTGTTAGCAGCGATGTTTTTCACACTTTACTTATTGGAAGGAATTCTCCTGTTCATTTGTAGATAGCTGTACTAAGAAATATGCTAAAAATTTCTTCGAAAAATTTCAGCAGTCTCATGCTGCAGAAAGGAAGGCCAGGTGAAGCTTCTAAGGATGTACCACTTAAATCCCATCTGTAAGCAGTGACAACCTAGGGTTGATATGGAAGTACTAGTAACCTACTTGCAGGCTTGCAGAATGCTCTGAACGTAATAAAATTAGGAATGGGAGCTGGAAACTCACATGTGACAAAATATGCTTCCTGTGTATGCACTTCCTGGCTATTCTGAGTGACAAGAATATGAATGATAAAATTAACTTTATCACAATTACCGTAGTTTGTACTGAAAGAAGCCGAAGGCTATAATCACATGCTCATATAATAGTATTAAAGGGTTTACACACAAGTATGTGTTCTAAAACTTACTACTTTTTTTTCTTTCAATATTTATGGGAAGATGTATTACCAAGCCTAATAAATTCCCCGGTTAGAAAATAAAAATTAAGGTCTGTCCTTACTTTAAGATTCATACTTCAAAAACTATTTTCTAAATGCTTTTCTACATATAATTCTGCCAGAATACATATCATGGCATTTGCTATTTCTAAGCACACCAATGTTGCAAATGATTTTCATTTTCACCTGTGCCCTAATACACAATTTCCATTTAAAAAAAAAAGGCTTTTAGACTGTTTATACATTCTTGGTGCTTGGTGTTTGTCCTATGGTTCTCATATTAAATCTCTGAGTCCTATTATATTTTACCATTGTTTAAAACCAAAACTACAGTACATTAGTCTTGAATATTTGGAAAAAAAACCAAACCAAATTTGCTACTTCATATCCAGACACCCAGAAACATCCTTCCAGTTCAGCCAAAACGTATCAACAAGCTTATTTCTTCACTGGATCAAATTTTCAAAGTATTAGACAAATCTTAAAATACTGTTAGAGACTATGCTTACAAAGGGTCATAGGGCTCCATGAAAGAACCTGAACTGAGAATCCATATCCAAATAAACCTGAATTTCTAAAATAACGAGACAGCATTTGTAGCAATATATGTACAATCATGTTCTGTATTATATGCTACACCCTGCTCTCTCTAGTGCATGTAACCCCTGATTTTAAATTGCTTCTTGGTTTCAAGAGTTTCTAAACATCAATGTCAACAATGAATGAATTTGTGAACAGACTGGGACTTCAGTCACTGCAGGGTCAAGATTTTGGCTTAAGTACAGCAGGCTTCAGAACAAAATAATTTTCAACATTGTCTTAGGAAAGTTCAGTTATTTCCAACTATACTACTCTATGATATTTAAAACTGAACACTAGAAAAATCCAAATGTCCAGTATTTTGGATTCAATGTGAGCATACTACCTAAAGCTTATATACTAAGTAAACATATAGTTACTAATACAAGTAAATTAGAAAATCCAATGGTAAAATCAGCAGTTTCAGGCCAACCAGCTCTGATGTAGTAAGCTTCTGACTTCTGCTGTCAAATTAGCTCCTAAGCTCCAGGAGCTCACTAGTTACATGGCAACAGGCTTGCCAGCCCTGCAAGCCAACTATCTCGATCACAGAATATTAACATAAATTTTGCATTCAATAAAACTCTACAGCTGCAGAATCATAAAACAGAACTGGAACAGTCAGACAGACAAGATCCCAGCCCAAACACTGCCCCAAGTGCTCTGCACAAGTCTGCGGCTTTATTGCTCCGCTCCTGTTTTAATTTATGTTTGCATTCTTCATTGGAAGGGAGAATTCTGCATGTCTGATAAGACATTAAAAGTAATTTAGTCATTACATAAGTACGCAGAAATTGCCTAATTATCCTTGAGATTACTGGCGGGGGCGAAGAATAAAAATCCCCACATTTACACCACCCATGTTTTGAAAGTTAGCAAAACATTGCATTTCTCTGTCAGTGATCACTTCCAGAATCCAAAAATGTTCTCCTAAAATTAATTACTTCACCTCAAATTCATCCCCTCTCGATTATCTGTGCCAGCCATTCATGTTAAATATTTCTTCCACTTATTACTTATCAAGAGCACCACATGTATGGACCACTTAAAAAGAAAACAGAAATCCTTCCCTGGCAGTCACTCAAAAGAGAAGTATAGAGTCAAAAGGAAAGGACAGTGAGATCAGTCAGTGGTAGCTCCATAAACAGTTAATGACTCTTCATTAATCATTACATAGCTGAACTACACCCAAACAATAAGTAGTAGTAGATAAGTGTCTAAAATGAACTTAAGAAACAATTAAAAAACTGGTGTCTGCTCTATTTTAATAGCAAACATACACATTATGTGTTGGGTAGTTGTGAGTATGGATGGATGAAATAGGTATTGCTGTCACTGAGATGCAAACATTTGTCTTTCTTCACCGAGATGCAAAATACTTCGGATGAAAATAAGACAGAGTGATTTTTGAGTTTTGAAAAATCTGAAATATTTCAAAGTATTTAAAAATGCTCTTAAATAAGCTTGCAACAAATGTTTTGATTTCAGTGTATTTTCAGAAACATTCACTTAGTACTTCTGGAAAATCTGAGAAATATTTTCTGCTCCGTGAGTTTCGTGCAATTCTTACAGGTTATGACCCATAATTATTTTTAAACTATTAACAGTCCCCTTGTGCCTCAGACCCCGAAAGACACAAATATATATTTATATACAGACCTCCATAAATCAAATACAGATACTACAGAAATCATTACATTCTGTTAAATAAGCTAGAAGACAATTGCTTTGGCATTCCTGCTGAACAGGACACACGTATGTCCTTATGTCCATGAATTAATCTATAAATGCAAGCATGTAGCTTCTCCTTATGTCCATAAATTAATCTATAAATGCAACCTTGTAGCTTCTCCTTGGCAGCTTTCCAGGGATTTTCTAGTATTTTAAGTCAAGAATCACTATTAGAAATAAAAATGTATATATGGAAGGTGCTTTCCTTAACAACATGTAGAGATTTTTATGCACACAGAAACAGTTTTCAAGATGACTGACAGGGAACTCAATAAGCAGAGCCTACAGTGAAAGCCCCACAAAACCCAGATGCAAGTGGGACTTAAGGACTCCCACATGAAGGAAGGACTTCATAAACCTTGGATTTGGTTAGGAGAAGGACAAATAGGAACTATTTCTCTCCTCTCCTTTGAAAGAGGGTAGAGACAAGAAAATGTTAGGAGAGTAAGATTTCCCTTGCAGCAGGATGTGGACCAAGAAGGAAAGTCTTCTGCAGAAACCAACACTCTGGTACTATTCCAAAACCAGTAACTGGTAAGAAAAGATGAAGACAGAGAGAAAAACAGGAGAATCTAACTATGGAAGTTCTCACTTCTCTACTGAGAACGAAGAATCTCTTTGCTCTCTTCTCTGACTACTAACAAACAAAAAGTGCATTCATTAGAGAGACTAGTGCAACTGAAAGCCAAGTACAGTCTTAATTAAAAATTCAAAAGCAATAAAATGGTCATTAAAAATCTAGTAGTGTAAGAAAGCTGGAGCTGGGCAAATGACAATCATGTAGGCCCCCCTCAAAAACAGACATTGTTAAATGCTTGGTAGTTATCTGCCACTGGCTCAGTCTCACCCTGCTGCAGCTTCTTCAGTCTTTCAAAATTTGCATGACACATTTTAGTTAGCTAAGCAGTCGTCAGCAGGCCCTTAATTACATTAGAAGAAATGTGCAGATATATCATATATATGACATCTTGTAAGACCAGAAGATAGTAGGTAAGTTTCTGCTTTTGAAAGAGATACTTTTTTTTAAAAACCTTCCTAATAAATCAGTTTGCCAAGACATCCTTTTGGGAATTCAGTGGCAGAAACATGAAATGCAAGATCAGCAAATTATTGAAATACTGATATAGTAACTCAGAGCTGAGCAACTAATGAGCTGTAAAGTTCACTTCTAAAAGCAGGACACTCATATATTAAACATGCCCACAGTATTTTCGCTGTTCATTATAAATATTAATTTAGAGTGGGAAGGTTAACCAGGCAAAATAAAACTCAGCTCTGATAGATTCTGATAAGATCCTTTTAAAGATCAAGTTTCTTTGGAGTAATGCATAGTGACTAAAGACACAACTCTGCCAAGTTTGGTATTAAAATGCATTTCAGCATCATGGTGAATCCTAAATTAGTTCAATGACAGATAAGCAGAAGCAGACAGATGAGTTTCAATTTACCAAACAAACTGAACTGCTACTCACATTGCAAAATCACCATAAATTAAAGCTATTTTAAATAAAGGCAAAAATATGGAAAACCATCAATCATTCACATATGCAACACTGTTAATGAAATACCTTCAAAGAAAACAAATGCCAAATCTTTACTGCAGCACACAATATTTTGTGTTTCATCCATCACAACATGCTCTTCCCCTCTGATAAAGAAGGACACAGCAGTTTGTAGAAATGCTGATGAGTAGAAGAAACCCACTGCATATTATATAGGTCTCTTCTGCCCACAAACCTGCCATTCCCTTTGATGCTCCAAGTCTCAAAACAGGAGTGGACACAACATAACAGGCTGTACTGTGTAAAACAGAGAAGGCATCATCAGTGCTGCAAGGGTTCCCAGAAAAGGTACTTACATGCCAGTACCTACCTAAAAGCACTAGCTGACATGATCAAATGCTTATCTTGCTTCTCCTAATCTTCAGCATGCTTCGTATTTAGCAAACATGAGTATATTTGAACCTCTATGATAATTTAATCAAAGTTGTTGTGAAGTGAAAGCTCAGTCAAGGCTGGAAAAAGATACTATTGGCAACCTTGTAAGACTTGGTATTTGTAGTGACTTATAAAACTTCTTCACAAAGGAACAGATAGCTTAATAAAAATATCATGTGTTTCCTACATGGAAATTAGACACTTATGCTTCGGCATAACTAACCAATAATTCCGTTAATGCACTAGATGTGCATCTCAGTAAGTTTACCTAAGACACAAACATATGGCAACACAGAAGTGTCAATAAGGAACAAACTGACACACTAAACTAGTTAATGTATTGACCTTGCAAGCAAAACCACTAACAGAGAGGAGATGATAAAAGAAAATAAGCTGCAGAAGAAAATTGCCTCTATAAGATACTTATAAAGTGAGCAGTGTAGAGAACTTAAAATACAGATAAAACCCACAGGAAAAATATTAACTATGAACAGTTAGTAACAACAAAAACAACTTCAGCTGGAAAGACTCCAAGATGAAGAAAACTATGTACCTGTGCTCTAGGCTGGGATCTGATCCTGTTGTACACTCCTGGATGCTGGACTTTATTTTGACCTAATAATACTAACGTAGTCATGGTTCTTCAAAACAAACAAATAAATAAGAATAAAAAAACAACCACACAGTCCCGTAACACCAAAAAAAGCCTGAATTTGTACTGTCAGTTACAAACGCTTGATTCAAAAAGGTGAAATTAATATGTGTCAGCACATGGGACATTTTAATAGTGGCTTTAAGAAAATCAGATTCCTCCTGAATCCAATTACTACCTACAAGAACAAAGCTGATCTCCCTCTGCAACTGTTAAAGAATTCAGTTGTTCCAAAATGTACTGTCAGGACCAATAACCAACTCTGAAGAAGACTACTCTAGCACGTTTTCCTAAATGGGGAAAAACAGTCTGCACAAGGATTCAGGTAGCCCTTTTCCATGTCAACTGGATGACTGCCTGGCTCTTTTTTCTAGAGTTAGATGCAATTAGGATATCCCTGTTAACAGACTATAACTCTAACACCCGAGAGGAAATGGCAATTTATTCAAATAAAAATATGATACTGATGTTCACAAGTAATATTTTAAAGCATTTGTGTACAGAGAACATTTCAATTTCCCATTCAAAACTCAATTTTACCTTAAAAAAATTCTGTCATTTAAAAAAAGATGACAATTTTATTTTCTCTCTCTCCTTTTTCTTTTTTAAACTTTTTCTTAGGTATTTGGTGCACAGTAGTTTCTATTTCTGGTTTTCATACTGTTTTGGAATGGGAACAATCTTGAGCCCCAGACTCAAGGTCTGTTCCATGCTCATTTCATTTTTAGCTTAATGCATATGTTAACGAAGACCAAGAAAGCATGTGCACACTATTGCATGTCTCTCCTTCTTTAACATATTCCTATTTTTTAATATACTGCCCACGAATATGTGGCCCAAGCTTCTTTACTTGTGCTAACTCTCAAATCAGGGTCACTTTCATTGCTTGAATGATTTATTTCTTCTAATATCCAAGGGAACATGTAGGAAGGGAGAAAAATGTTAATAATTAAAAGTTAGATGTGAAAACTGAAAACCGTAACTCCATAAACGCTCACTCCAATGAACTAAAGCTCCAGCAGGCACAGCTCCTCATCCTGAATGACCAGAGTCTCCGAAGTGGTCAGATCAATTTTTCATTTTGCAGAAACTTGAAAGCCACTATTACAAGAAGGTAGCTGTGAAGCAATGCTCTTCTTTCAAATGAGAAGTTGTCAGGATGACAGGATCTGACTGCAAGTATCTTGCAATGAACAAAACAGCAACCTCCAGGGAACGACGACAGTCAGCAGTGTCCTGGTTTAGGGCAAATTTGGGAGAAAACCTCTAATGGAGTTCCTCTAAAGGGAATTTATGGTCAGAAGCAACACACAGAGTCACAGTTTCATTGCAACATTCATCCTGTATCTAGCACCCTTGGACCTCTGAAGTGCTGAAGGGCTTGTCAGTCTTACTGGACACATAAGTCTGAGAGGAGTCATAGAACCATAAAATCATTTGGGTTGGAAGAGACCTTTACAGGTCATTGAGCCCAACCCCCTGTCATGAGCAGGGACATCTTCAACTAGGTCAGGTTTCTCAGAGTTCCAACTAACCTGTCCTTGAATATATCCAGCAGTGAAGCATCCACTACTTCGCTAGGCATTGTAAAAATTGTGCCATTGTAAAAATTTTCTTTCTTACATTCTATTTTGAATCTGCCTTCTGCTGTTTAACACCATTACTTCTTGTCCTACTGCAACAGCCCTGCTACAAAATCCGTCCCCATCTTTCTAATAATCCCCCTTCAAGAACTGAAAGGCTGCTATCAGGTATACCCAGAGCCTTCTCTTCTCCAGGCTGAACAACCCCAACTCTCTCAGCCTTTCTCCAAAGGAGAAGTGCTCCAGCCATCTCATCAACTATAGTATCTCTCCTCTGGATCCACTCCAAGAGGTCCATGTCCCTCCTGTGCTGAGGATTCCAGAGTTGGATGGTTGGGTCTCACCAGGGCAGAGGTGGAGAATCAACTCAGTAGACCTGCAGGCCACTCTTTTGATGCAGCCCAGGACACGACTGGCTTTCAGGGCTGCGAGTACACATTGTTGGGTCATGCTCAGCCTCTCATCCACAGCATACCCAAATCCTTCTTGGCAGGGCTGCTTTGAATCCCCTTATTCCCCTTATCCTGTACTCACTCCGGGAACTGCCTGCACCCAGGTGCACTCGGCCTTGTGGAACCTCATAAGATTCCCATGGGCCTATTCCTTGAATTCATCTAGGTCCCTCTGGATGGCATCCCATCCCTTATGCTTGTGAGCTGCACTCAGCTTGGTGTCATCTGCAAAGTTGCTGAGGGTATGTTTTTTCCTTCTGTGTCAGCTAACAGAGATATTTAACAGCACTGGTCCCAATACGGAATCCTGAGGGACACCACTTTTCACTAATGTCCATGTGAACCTTAAGCCATTGACCACCACCCGCTGGATGTGACCATCCAAGCAATTTCTTATCCACCAGAACAGTTCACCCATCAAATCCATGTCCTTCCAGTTCAGAGAAAAGGATGTTGTGGGGACCAGTTGTCCTGTGATGATCCATAATGTTACTCTATTCTGTATCTATCTGTGTCCAAGAATTATCTCCTTAAGTCTCCTTAAGACTCTGCAGCCAGAGACCATGTCTCTGTGAGGGGGTGCTATTGTGGGTATTTTCAAAATCAGCCCTCCCAGGCAGCTTCCAGTCCTTTGCTGCATGGTATTTGTTTTGCGGGCTGTTTGGTCTTTGCTCGGGCAAAGGTTTTTCCTCCCTTTTTGGGATTTCATTTTTGGGTTTTTTCCCCATCTCAGAGAGAGTGCACTTAGTGGGTTTGAGCTGCTTTGGGGTGAGTTCTGTGGGTGTCTGCCGGTCGCCACGGGCTCCAGCAAGCCAGTCCAAATCGACTGGCTGCCTGCTCCAGGAGAGGACACTACGGGAGCAGAGCCTCTCTCTTTCCGGCAGCTTTGGCTTCACAGCCACAGCCATCCACCAAGACTGCACTTTGCAATTAGACACTGCTTCAAAGTGAATTTGCAAACTCTCCTGGCAGCAAAAGAAGCCAGAGAGTTCCCGGGGCCAGGCCACCCCGTGCCGGCACGCACAGGCTGGTCCTTTTTCCCTCATCCCACAGCCACAAGTGCAGAGCACAGCAACAGCAGCAGAGCCTGTGAACAGCAGGAGGAAGCAGCAGGCAGACCCCACATGAGCCAGCAAGTCTTTGTCTGCTGCTAGAACTGCTCTGTAAAGCTCCTGCCTTCCCAAGAGGGATGTGATGGCATCTTGTCCCTTTGTCCTACGAGCCTGAAGCTGTCCCAGCCTTGTGCCATCTCAGGAAAGGCTATTTCTGGAATTTGGGGTCTCTCTTTGTTCCAATAGGGTTGTGAGTTTTTCACAGTTTGGTATCTAGAAATTATTGACCTTTTTTTCTGCCTGTTGGCATTCTGTTTGTTAGCAACGTGTTATTTTTCCACTTATATCTACTCATATCTCCTTCCTTATTGGTAGGAAGGGATTGGTTGGAATGAAAAGGGAAGGTTATTCATTTCATAGCGCTCATCTGTTTAAACTGTCTCAAACCAAGACACCATGTCAAAGGCCTTACAGATTAAAAGAGATGACACTCACAGCTCTTCTCATGTGCACCAAAATAGCCACTCCATCACAGAAGGTCACTAGACTGGTCAGGCAGGAACTGTGTTGGTGAAATTGTGTTGGCTGTCTGAAATCCCTTTTTGAGCAAACCTATCTCAAACCACTTTTTTTTAAGTCTCTTCTCTGTAAAAGAAGTTTTACCAAAACTTACCTCTGGGTACTTCAGTTTTAAAGTTTTGTGCAATTCTCGAAAACGACTGTACCGCCGAAATACTGTCCATGTCTCATCCAAGACTGTTATCTAGAGCAGACAATACAAAAAGAAGTAATTGAAGTAAACCCACAGTGTACAACACTAAAACCCATGCAGTATACAAGGTTATAAAATTAAAATGGACAGTTCTTAGTTGTCTTAAATCCAAAAAACTTTTATAAATTTATTCATTTTTTCTTTAATTACAGTGACAGAACTGTATTTAATAAGGAGCACTGACTGCAAAGCAAAAAACACCCGAATGCATTTAGTCGTTAATCCACAGTGGCTTGACGATAAACACATTAAAACATTCCCAATCCCTTCTTGGTGCAGCTATTTGACTCTCAGTATTACAATCAGTGGGTGTTCCATTAATGAATAAACAACATCCAGAATAAGTGTAGTGTAACCTCCCGAAATATTCACAGAAATGTATATTCTTATACATAGATACTGACAATTAATAAATACGCATTTCTTGGACACACAGAGTTCATTACCACATAGAATGGAATTCCAGTTTGTAGGGTAAAATATTATACCAGCTTTTAGTAGAAGATATTCCTTTAAGACACTCTTGGTCTGTGTCTTCAAAATGGTGATGAACATTCCATTTATATAGGAAGTTTTCTTAAAATCAACATAATTACTCCTGTGAATAGAGTGCATAATAACAGGAGCAAAGAGGAAGGGCAAACCAACCTTTCCACCAGTTATTCGCAAAATTCTCACTACAACTGACATACTAAACACTATCTGAAATTAGGTGACATTAATTAAGGACATTTCTAAGTGGGTCATAAAAGTGTTGTGACTAGAGCATTTGACTTTACAGTCAAAAGTCAAGAGTCTTTGTGCAGCTCTGGTGATCCAAGGCTATCAAGAAGCCAAGCTACAGGGTAAGTGAACATTATTCTTACGCTGACTAGCGGAGATGGAGAGAGCCAACTGGCATTGCTTAAACTGAACACTTCTGTGTTTTCAGTCAAATAGGCCTAATATGTGACATTACCCCTGTCTAGCTATGATTTTATGCAGGAGGATAAAAAATAAGCAATTTCACAAAACATGTCTCACAAAGACACAGGCTTTTTAATCCTAAAGTAACTCCTAAAATTAGCAAGTAGTTCTCTCACTACTGAATGTATCAAAAAGTTACAAAGGAAAAGAAAGTTGCAATGGAGTAAGATAACTGAGAAAGAGAAACAGAAATCAGAGCAACAAAGCCAGAAGAAGCCAAGCACAAATGCTGCTACCCCACGCTTGCAACAAACTCATCTCTGGCCCACTCTTCTCCATCTCTGCTGCCTTTGCTTCTGTATATGGAACAGGGAAATTAGGGGAAGTGTTTTGAAAACCAGAAATTATTGCGTGTTTTATGACAAGAGCAATGAGGTTTGGGGTGGGCTTTTTCCTATTTTTACCTCAATTTTAAACTAAAGATGAAAGCAAACAAAACTGGCCTTCTCAAAACCTTTCACAGGTATTATAACATAGGTTCTTCTAGTATGTAACCACAATGAAAACTCATTACTTCTTAAAAAAATTGTCTTTTATATCACGAATAAGCTTCACTGCTACTAGAAGTCACCATCCCTGGAAGTGTTCAAGAAAGAGTAGATACAGCACTTGAGGACACGTTTTAATGGTGAACATGTTGGTGCTGCTGGGTTGACATTTGGACTTGATGATCTTAAATGTTTTTTCCAACCTTAACAATTCTGTCATTTTAGGACACCTGCACAACGGACTACATTCCCTTAACATATTGTTAACAGTGTCTCAAACTCTACAACTCGTGTGAACAGATTTAACATTTATAGGTAGGTTTAACTAAAAAATATAATAACTGTTCAGGAATATGCATGTTACAGTGATCTCAATCAACCAATTAACCATCCTGTTCTGAATAATTCAGGCAGAGGACTGTGTGATTCCAATGTTCAAGTAGACAATGGTCAAGTGTAATAGCTAATCATAAAACAAAGATGTTACTCATCGCTGCATTCTTTTTGCTATAATTCTGTCATTTAATATTTTAGAGTCGTGAAAATTTGCTATGATAATTTCATTTGTGTATGATCTTTATTCAAAAGGGACCTCTTTTTCCCCATGGGTTTTCACAGAAGAGAAGCAACCTAGCACAAGGTGTCCTGGACTCCTCCAGCCACATAGCCTGGACAAGAGCAGGCATGTCATGTTGGCTGTGCATCAGACAGCTGCCTAGGTGATAGGGTGGCACCAAACTTACCCAAATCAAATTGCCTGCAGCCAATTATTTATTAGCTTTCTTCTACAAAGTTTAATAACTTTTTAGAGATGGACAGGAAGGAAAACAGCAAAGCCATGCATCTGTGCTGCTTGAGAACTGTTTTTTGGTGGCTTGGTTTGACCTGACTTGGTCCCTGTCATCCTCTTGGTTTACTTTGCTTTGTTTACTTTCCAAATTCTTGTAATGAGACTTGCAGGTAATTGCAAAATTTTACAGTTGTTATAGCTGGTACGACTGAAAAACAAATTTCAGTGCTAAACAAAGTCTTAACTGGCCCCCAAAGCACAGCAATAATGTTATTAGGACAGACAGAATCAAATTCCACTTGTATAAAGAGAATTACACTGTACCTGGCATAGCAATAGCATTTCTAGAACACGGCCTTTTACTCCTACAACTGATCCAATAAGTCTGGGTTGGGATTATTTTCCCCCATTTAAAAAAAACTGTATGACAGACTATATGCTCTGTGGGAATGGGACAGGGACGCAAATGTTTTGAACAACAAGTAAAACAATTCTGAAAAGCCCTTTGCTTTTTACATAATTTGCTAATACGGTCAAAAGTATTTTCTTAAGAACAAAAACCATATGGTTAAGTACACCTGCAAGACAGATTTTGGAATATTCTTATCTAGGCACTGCTGTGATCCTAGATTTGCCTCAGAATTGTGGGTTGTTTTGTTTTTCTCATTCAAAGGTACCATTTCCTATGTAAAACCTATAAATCTGAAAGGAGATATCACAGTCCTGTCTCCTTATCTTTTCTTCTCATGATGACTGATAGAGAATAACCTAGGAAACATTTGCAATCTATTCCACAGTAAAGCACATCACAGAACTTGTCCTTTTTCTGCCCCATAGCAACAGAAGTAACACCATGACTAGGGGAGAAAAAAGCAATATTCCACCTGATTCTGAAAGCAATTAGAAAAAAACAGGAAACGCCTAATTTCTTTATCTGGGCTGGTTAATCTGTCTATAGTCATGAGAACTCATATTTCTTCAAATGGACCTTGTTGAAACTGTTTCTCACACTATGAAAACAGCCATCTGAAAAGCTGTAAGTTTTCTAAAAATTTCTTATGATCTTTTTTCTATTTTATTATTGAGGGTTTTAATCTGATAAGGTTGACAGAATATTAGACTTTTTACTAATTTAGGCAGTTATGAGGCTGCATCATTTTCTTAAAGAACTATGTATCAGTGAGAACTGCCTCTGCTTTACTCCCACTCTGCAACAGTTCATCAAACTCAGAAATAAATTTGGACTAGAAATGTGGACTTTTTGAGCAGATCCAACACAGCATCTGTCTGAACAGAAATGCAACTGGATCTGAAGGAAAGCACTGTTTTAGGGTGCATCTGCCTGGATCTTTTCTTACAGAGTACTTGTCAGACATCACTAAAAGGCTTTGAAACACAAGAAAACCAGTTTTGAAAGAATATCAAACAGGATAAATAAAAAGAGGGAACTCAGAACAATGAGAGAAAGCTGAAGAATGAGAAGGCTTATCTACAACTTTCACTATTGTCAGAGGATCCCTGCAGGGCTGTGCTTGATTCCAGACTTTGCTCCCATCACCTGCTCTCAGGAGACCCTGCGAGTCTTTATGAGAGCCAGAGCTCCACCTTCCCTGCTGCTCCTTGTGCCAACCATAGGTACTGTCTGCAACCATGGGCACTGTCTGTAACAGATGCCACTGGTTTTATTGATGCAAAAGCTCTTCCCACA
Source organism: Promerops cafer (assembly GCA_013398275.1). NCBI lineage: Eukaryota > Metazoa > Chordata > Aves > Passeriformes > Nectariniidae > Promerops > Promerops cafer. The sequence continues at coordinate 415,934 of VZSE01010765.1, read as the reverse complement.
CTATTTCTAGCACAGCCTTGTCTGAATATCCTGACACAACATGAAAGGAAGCAGGGAATACAAGAATAGTTCTCTGGCATACTAGTTCAGCTCTAACATAAATATGTTTAGACCTGATTAAGCTATTACTGTTTCATCATGTCTTTAAAGACAAAACATAAAACTGTCACTCAAATGGAACTTTTTTTGGAAATGAAATCAATTAATACAGAATACTTAATAGCAGACTAGCACAAACAGCTCCATGACATATTCCTGCTGCAAAAGAGGGTGCTGTCTTAGCTCTAATAAATTATCAGTTTCTTCCTGTTCTGAATTCTCTCCAGTCAGTTCTTGTAGGACTCACTCAACATCTTTAATTAGGATCTGTATTCAGTGAAAGAACCTGAGTGGACAGAACATCCTGCTGGCCTATTCCCATACAAGCCTATACCGACAAGATACTGAACCTGCACTAAAACAAAATATTGTTGGATAGTATGATAGGGTTGAAAGACTTATGAATTGACCATGAAGTTGCCAAGGAAAGTGGAACTCATTCTCTCTCTTCTGGCAAATAAACAAAATAATCTTCACTACTGCATGTTGCAAGAAGAAATTTATATATTTGTTATATACAGAAATTTATTATATTTGTTCCTCTATATAGCAATATCCAGGATTTAACTACAAACACAATGACTAGAAACATCTGTTAAAGAAAATACCTCTGAGATACCTAGGATTCACAGTTTTGGGGACTGTCTTAAAATTCAATTCAATCATCACTTGTCACTTTGTCAGGTTCCAAAGTGCTATGACATGCAGATAGATCAGTTACCCATTTTCCTGAAAGCAAGAGGAACTTTGCTGAAGAAAGCTTATTTAGGACCTAGAAAAGGAAATGAGATTAGCAACACCTCAGTCCCTTCCCAGAGCTGACAAATATTTCAGATGACCTGAAAATAAACTTGAACTAAGTGAAGTAAGGTTGAAATCAGGAATTATTTTGACAGCTGACATGGTATTCCGACCTATGAGGAAGAGATTAAATGAATAGGTACATTTCATCTCCCCCTTCTGACACATTTTCCTGATTTTTAAAATCAGGAAAAAAATACAAACCCACTATTCCATGTGTGCTAATTTTCTACAGAATAAATCTAGGAGCTTCTGAAGATTAATACAGATCAAAGTAGAGCTGGGAGCTCTGCACAGAAAAAGGTTAAAATAGAAAATTTTGTGGAAGGTCTGTGGATTGTAGCGTGGAGCTAAATCCTGACCACAGCAGAAGCAATCCACTGTGACACAGAGACCTGGAGGGAATGGAAAAAGCATCAGCAGTTGATTGATTCATGTGAGGGAATGACTATGAGAAACATCCCCAAAACTGCCAAACTGCACATACTCTTTCAACTGCTCCTTCATGCTAAGATCTTGTAGAGGCTTACATGGGTTTTACCGATGACGGGAAAATACTTGGAAAAGAAATCCATCAACATATTCAGAAGAGAAGCTACCTTTTTACTTTAGCCATCTTCACTAACCATTACCTAGTCTAGTAAATCCCATGTAGTGAAAATTGAGTAGAAGAGTCATTGGGGAAGTTTCATGTGCACTCACTCATCTCTCAGCATCTCCCTGGCTCCAGGCTTTCGCTAGCCCCAAGAAAAGCAAAGTTCAACAGGCAAAAGGAGGTATTCCACCCACAAATGGCGTGGTATGTTTCAAAAGGAAAATTTAATTAGCAGAAACAAAGCTAAGACTGCCCATCTTAATAAAAACCTTTTCAAAAGAGAGCACAGTTCAAAAATGGTCCTTTACGCTGCAAAGAAGGTCACTCCTCCACCTCACAGCAACTAACAAAGCATCTGGCAGCACATTCAGTAAAGGAGGCTGCCAGTTCTGTCTCTGATGCCTGTACATCAGTTATGCTACACATATGTCCACACACACTAAGAACACATTTCCAATTAGACCTTAGATCTTGCTTTGAAAACACACTGGCTGCATACCAGAGGAAACAAAATTAATATGCTTTCTTTCCCCCCCAGCACTTCTGTGCAGAAAATCAACCTAGAGTTTCGAAAAGTAGCACCTTGGAAATGAAGAGTGGTAAGAATCAGAACAATAGAGAGCCTAAAAGGAATCAAGCCTTTGTCATGCACATGTGCAGAATATTTTAATAACACTTTCATGCTTTCATTATTTCAGGTAAATATTTCAAGTCTAAGCCTTTTCTATACCCAACACTCGTAACTCAATAAATGGCTTTCCTATAACCAATATGCATTTAATCCTCATCTCTGAAACTCTTCAAACTGAACTGACATTGGCTCTGGAACTGCTCACCCCAAGAGTCAGACCACTAGCCTCCTCTGTACAATCAACCCACATGGAAAATACTTGTCTTTATAGTGTCCTATACTGTGCATTCTTCTCACCTCTCTTATTTAACAGTATTGAGGCCACTTACATAAGAGAAAGAGAACCAAAAATTGCACTTAGCAGAACAAAAGCATTAAAGAAAAGCAAATGATAAGCACTTACCTTTATTTCAAACTCATAGTGTTCATCCTTTCCCTGCCCACACAGGACATACCGTGGAATACTAATTTTGATTGGGTCCTCTAGGTCTCCTGGATTTGCTCCCAGTGAACGGCAGACCATCCGCTTTCATGTACATACCAAACAGGGAGAAGAAAGGAAAACCAAAATCACTACATAAGGAAAAAAAGAAAAGAACTTCACTGAAAATGAGAAAGTGTTCTTGGTCAAAGGAGCATGAAAAGAGGAAGCAGAAATTACTTCTAAAAATGAAGGAGTTCTTTGAAAACAAAGTGGATCTTGTCTTATAAGCAAGCCCTAGCATATTTTTATGCATACAAAAATTAAGGTGAAGTGTATTAAAAAATATTCCTTTATTTGAAAAGGCATTTTCAGCTTAGATATCAAAAACAAGGGAAAACAGAAGACTTTTTATTACCCCCCCTTTCAAAAAAAATCAGTGGATTAATCAAGCTTTCATAGTCAGCTCTAATTTTTGTACGTCTCTATCTTTTATAACAAATGTTTACAATATCATGCAAAGCTGCAGGGGTCTAAGTAATTCAGAAAACTCTTAAACTTCAAAAGTTCAAACACATTTTAGAATTAAATAAGCAATCCACTGTCAGAATAGTTTCCTACTATTTTTTTAATCCTATCTGAATCCCAGAAAACTCAACTATCATAAATTTGCACAGTCTGAACAAAACAATCTAAAAATTTATTTCCAATGAGGGCTCATTCCTCTGACGCCAGATGGAATATGTAACTCTTAAATTATGTCAAAAATAAAACATTTTTGCAACTAAAAAGATTAATGCTTTGCAGTCACTATGCCCAAAAGTAGCATAAGCAGTTAGAGTGAAAAAATACAGTAACTGCCTTTAAGGAAGTCCTCTACTTGCTCCATTGAACATATTTGGTCTGAAAACCTTAATGAACTGGCACTTAGAAAGTAACAGCAGCATGACAAATATAAGTTAGCAACCAAAAAAACTGAAGAACTACCACTTTAAAGTCATGACTATGTTATATATTTGTATTTAGCACTGCTATCCATCACTTGAGCTGTAACTGTATTCTCAACATTCATCTTCTTTGTAGCAACTCCTGGTGACATAAGACTGTGCAGGAGCTGGAGAAGAATTTGAAACTCATTCATAAACACCTCTGCCTGTTACAGAGAGCCTTTTGACATCATCATGGCTCTCAAGAAGGGGAAGCTGTTATTCCATTGCCAGTCAATTATAAATGACAATGCAATTTCCCTTAACATTAGCATTAATAAGAGTGAAAAGATAATACAAAGAAAGTGAATTTTTATTCCAGTGAGTTAATCTAGAGTGTATTTACCACAAACTTTTTCATTTTATTTTAAGAAACCAAAAAAAAGTTTATGTTTGAATGGAAAAATATTTTTAGTGACCTTTGTTTTCACAACAAATATTATCTCCTGTCCATTTTGCTCTTCTGTAATTACTGCCCACATAACTGGCTTTTCAGCTAGAACTCATTTCTGGAGCACTGAAATGTAAGCTGCTCTTTCCTTGGGGGAAAAGAGAAGTTCATTCCCCTGAAAACAACATCACCTGTTTTAAAATAGCAATAAAACCGTAAAGCCACTCTTAAAGCCACCTCTGTCAACATGTAATTTATTGGCAGCCATTTTCACAGAACTATTACAAACAGCTAACAGAGAGGAAAACGATCTCAAACACGAAGTGTTGTGGAAAATGCGCCCTAATACATTAAATAATGCTTTGCTATTCATAAACAACAATCTTTATTTTTACTTCACATACTAAAAATAGTAGAAATATTAGAATAAAATATACTGCTATGAAGTTCTTTTGCATGAAAGTGCAGAGTATTCATTGAGTTAGATTTTTTAAAAAGCACAGAAGAGAAAAAGCATTATTGGGAAACACAGGATGCACAAACATTTAACTCAGGAGTATAATCTGAAAAGAAATTGGTTGCAGAGACTGATTTCCTTTAACAGCCTTAATCAAGACAGTCCTCTCAGACAGTGCCACTCAATGCTGACTTTGGGCAAGGCCCAGAAGAAATGCCATAGTGATGTCAGTGAGGGAGCCACTCCTGAGAAGGACTGACATGATGATACTACTCTGTCTACTCATTTGCGTACACATTCTTTGTTAAAAAAAACCCCACAATACCTCAAAATAACATGGCATATTTTGCTCATTTTTGGACTTCCTTAAGGAAGTAGAAATGTAACAATAAAAACCCCCATAATTCTTTATTCAAACAAGTGTTTATCCTTCCAGACATATCTTCCCTACCCAATGCAAGCTTATTTCTTTTTAAATCCCATTTGAGTTACATTATCATGTCCTAACATATGGTAAAAACAAATGGGAAATGTTCTTATACTAGGAGAGAGACTGAAGTCTAACTCCATGTAGTAGATTTCACCTCTGCTTGGCAATATGCTTACAGAATTTAGAATTTCATATTAGATACCACTGTTTTTTCTGCCAAGAACCATCTTCCTCAAACAAGGCAGATGGCATATTCAAGCAACAGGATTCAAAAGATATTCAGCTGCCCTTACAAGGGAAGAAACAAAAGATGGAAGACAACAGCTTATTTATTATTCAAACATCTGACAGGGGTAACAGGTAAAATACCCCTTGTCCTAAACTAGAGGAAAGCCTTAACTAATGGAAATATTCTACTAAAGTCCAATAGCTCCATATTTTCTTGGGATGTAGTAATAAAAAGACTGTAAGAGATGCAATCTCACAGTATCAACAACCCCACCAGTAAGCAAGCAGAGAATGATGAAAGTAAGGCCAAGAACATTACATGGACAGAACTCTAGAGTTAAACTCACTCCATCTGTCAGGCAGTGTCCCCAGTTGTCAACTACCTAGCTGGCGCATGAGAAACGTGCACACAGATGGTAGACCCCAAAACATCTGTCTTGCCACAGTAGCATGACCAAAGGTTGAAATGCTATTTAAAGTACAACTCCTTTTTTGTGACAAATTTTGATATGAAAGTGCATAAACCTTAAATGTAAAACTCTGAAGAAGAAGAGAATTGTCAACGCTAATATTCCCAAAATTTCACATATAAAAGCTGTAAACATCTGTGGCATTAAGAGCATACAATGAAAATAAGATTTAAAAAATCTGCAGATGTTTTGAAATATTGAGATCAAGGGCATGAAATAAATGAGGAGCATGAAAAACAAGGGTTACCAAAAAGATTAAGGAAACAATGAAGGAGGAATAGAGAAGACATTAATGAAGATAGATAGCATATGGAAAGAGCTAGAAAACACAGTCAAAATGGAAATCATAAGACACAGCTGTAATTCTAGTTTTCATCCACCTATCATATAACACAGAAGCATTTAATTTCCTCACTTTCCCAAGAAATTGTATGAATAGCATATCAGAGATGCACAAAATGCAAGCACTCAATTAGCAATTATTGTTGCTTAGATGTGTGTACACAGTCTGTGGTATTCCCTTAGAACTCAAAGGTCCCTTTTCTCTACTGATTAAAAAAAAGGGGGGGGATGGGGGAGGAAGGATTTTATCAATATTTATCAGCCTTTTATTTTGAATGTATCTAAACTTATTTGGATTTCAACACCTAGTCAAATGCATAATTAGCCAAATGGCTTCTTCACTTGAACTGAATGTTAATTTCTAGATTTCCGAAAGGATATGCAAACTGCTTTGAAGAATTGATGGGATGACTGTCAGCTGAGTATTTATTTCTTTTTCACAGTATTTAGAAAAACTAATTCCTGAATCTGGTCCAACCTTGCCCCTTTTAGAAAACACAAGCTCAATTTTTGTGCACTTCTCTTTGTCCAGCAAAACTGCACAACGGGTATCATTCAAACTGTACAACCAAAGGCTGTCAAATTGTGATCGCTGGCATCAAGCATCCAAAATGTTAGGTGCAGAAAAAAAAGACATTACTTTCCTTTAAGAGACCTGTATGAGTAGTTGTAAGAACAAGACTCCTATACCCAGTCTGCTTAGCACAGTTTACTTCCACTGATGTATACAGCAGTACATGAATGTCACCTATTGAAGGTTTAATACTTCCCATATTTTCATAGAGTATGTAAACCAGGTCAGCTAACTCAGTTTGAAATTTACAGGACAATTGTACTCCACTTGAAAAAACGAATTCATTTATATCTGAAGTCCAGTCCAGTGAAATCTGCATCAAATCATCTTCCAAGAGCTGATGATTAAAATAAGCACCATCATCCAAACAATCAAACTGTAATAATCAAACTTCACATTACGTCACTGCAAATTTTTTGAGTGAAGTGTTTGTTATAGGTAAATGTTGTGAATAAACCATCTTCAGCAGAAGACAAAAGTGGAATATTCTGTCCAGCAAAACCAACTTGAATCTCCTTTATAATGCTGACAGAAACCTCATGAAATACTGCCACAGAACTCTGGCAGGTGCCTTGTTCAGCTGACAAAACAGTAACATACAGAATGGAACTGAACAAAAGCAAGCAAGCAGGTTCTGGGTCCAGTTTTCTGCAACTGCCAACAGCAAGGTAATAGACACCTTTTAACTCCTCCATCCTAACAGAAATCTGAGGTAAAGCACAGATGAAAAATTCCAGTACTTTTTCCAGAGAATAGACCATAAGTTTCAAAAAGAGATCAGGAAAATGCACAAAGTTCTGTCTTAACACTAAACTGTTTTCTAGCTCTTTTTTTTCCAACAGCATGCAAATTCTTCAGGGGGCTTTCTCACAAAGACATCAGAGATCTCCATGCTTATGCACATTGTGACAGCCTCTTGCATGGGGGATTCAGGCTGAACGACATTTTCAGTATGAGCTTTAGCACCATCACTAGTGTGGGATAGGTCTTGATTTTCATGTTGCTTGGGCACATCTCTCACTTCCATCATACAAACTTCCCAACTCCTCAGTTTGTTTAGAAACCACTGCACTGCTGACCAGCTGACTACTGGTATCTTTGTAAAAGCAGGAAAGCTTATTGAAGAAATAACCCAAACTGGAAGTGTGTTCTGGTCTTGCATCAAAACAAGAAGCTATTGACTTAAAAGAAACCAAATGTGTGTTGGAAGCTGAGAATTACAAGACTGGTCTTCGACTATTGGTTACAATGTCTTTAATGGGCTGTTATCTTTGTAAGTTTTTGTTTCAGAATGCACATAGACTGAGAAAAGAGAAGCCACAATATGCTAAAGCCAGTTTGCTCATTAGCACCCATTAAGGATCCTGCAGAAGACATCTGTTTCAAGTGGGAACAATCAGATTCAGTTCTTGAGCTGTCACAATCTGGAGAAGTAATTATTTTATCATCAAAATGATTGAAATTTTCAACCTTGTGGAGTGAATAAGCCACATTATTGAAGTCAGAACTATGTAAAGAAGTAGATAAAACATTCTGATATGGAACATTCTTACTCTTTAAAGTATTAGTACTTTTAGAGTGAATTAAACTACTTTTAATGTCACAACGCCGTGCAAAGCTCTCCTGCTCAGAGTTACTCCTTTCATTCTGAAATGCCTTCTCTGATGTACAAGGGGAGAAAAGTCTTCCAGAACTGGAAAATAAATCCAGCATCTCCATATATGCCTTGTGTCTTTTATTGTCTCTTACTCCTGCATTTTCTCCACGCAACTCACAAGCACAATTGCCATCTTTAGACAGAAATGGGAAGCCATAGTGTGGCTGCCACTGTTGACTTTTCTGTTAAAAATTCCAAAAGAAGAAAATAAAAATGTGTTTGTAAAGTCTTCTGACCTGAATATTTCTTAAACTGAGAATTGATTTTGATTAGATTTATACAATCATTCAAAATTGGTACAATCTCTCTCTCGAGAAAGTCCAACAGAAGCGACTGAGATCTGATTAAGGAATAGTTGATCTTTCCAACCCACCCCTGCTTTTTCTTTGTACAGTATCCATTTCACTTGGTTTACATTAGCCTTACTCAAAAACCCCAGGGAAGTCAACAGGCAATGCAGAAACTTTTGTTCCCAGACATGCACAGAAAACTAATCCCATACTAGCCAAGAGAGTGCAAGAAGTCCAACACAGCTGAAAAAAAACAGTGTAAAAGTCAAAAAAAGTACAATTTTGAGGTGTGGCAGCCCTCCTATTGTTACAGTTTAAGTCCATGAAGGTATTTAAGATTTACTCACTAAGACAGTAACTGTGTTTCAAGCAGCAGTTAAGACAACTAAATACGGTGGGAGGGGTCTAAGCCTCAGTTTAAAAATACATAAATAAATGTATGAATCCATCAGGAGACTCATAGCTTGCCTGGTTTTTCTTGCTAACTTATAGATACCCTTACAGCAGCTCATTTTAAGTCAAAAATGTTAAGTGTATTCTGAATTCAGACAATCATTTAATTAAATGAATTTAATTTAAATTAAATTAAATGCTGATTAAATGCTTTTCTCCTCTAAAACTAATGAAAGGGATACTGTTCCAAATTAAGAATCATGGCAATAAAATGAAGAAAGATCCACCCTAACACCACACCTTTTAAACAAGGAAAAGGTAGGTCCAATCTAAAACAAAATCACTGATTCCAGCTGGTAAGATGCACGGCCATCTCTGTTAGCCATTAATCTTGCTGTGAATTCAAAATTCTAATTATGCAGCTAAACATGATGAAATTTAATTACAGGGCACGCCATAATTTAAGACAACCATTTCATTCTGACAAATTATGACCTACCTCATACTTCAACTTGCGTTGAATAGTGCTGTTATTATGCCTCTCATTACCCTAAGCACAAAAAAGGTACAGGAGGTTATTAAAAAGTGCCTTTCTTGTATAAGTTAATTTTAAAGTATTCAAAGGAAGAGATATTCTTTATAATAGACAAAAATAACAATCAATATTTATTAAACCACAGGCTTAGAAGTCGATCAACCCACTCTTTGGATCAATTAGATCACCAGTTTTTGAATAGGTATTTGTTTGCAAGTATGAAATTCCATCCAGAAGAACATTAATTTTCATCAATTAAATTTTATCTGACATAAAATGAAGATTTTATTTTATCTGCAAACTTCTTATTGCCATTTACACACTCTTTCCTGCCAGAAAAACCCAGAATACAACATAAACATGCCACTGGCAATAAAAAGATGATTAAAATTTTAAAACTGATATTATACCTCATTTACTGCTTACATTTTTTGTTAAATTAAAAGAAAGTAAACACAGGAAAACATGAAAATTACTGAATGACAAAACTAAAGCAGTGGTTAGACATGGTCCACTGAAGGTCAGGATGTTCCACCCATTTCTGCTCACCTTGAAACTTTCTGTAGACCAGGACGCACTAACATGATTATCCTCAGCTTTATGATGAATATTCTGGAGCCTTCTCTGCACTTCTTGTTCAATAAAGGCATTTATCCTTTAAGATACAGAAAAGTGTGTGTGTGTATTTATGTAAAAATAGTGTATTTTTACATAAAAATCAAGACAGACTAAAAGGCTCTTTGAAATGCTTTTAACCCTAAGTACTGCACAGCTCTGAATTGGCAGGCTTAATGTTAGACCAGTTTTACCTCTCCTTAAGGAAGGAGCACTGACTTTTGGACAAATGTTCATCTAACTGGCAAAGATTAAAAATCTGTTATTAATTAAACCAATTACTAGACCACAGGTTCAGCCACTGCTCTGAGTGCAGCTCTGCACACAAGAGGCAGTGAGGGTACAAGTGATGAAGAAGAAAGAAGGCTGGGGTTGCATCTTTAGTAACTTAACAGTTTGCCTTCACTGCTGCTGCAGTATCAGCAACTTGGACTAGCAAAGGTTTGGTATTCAAACAGAAGGAATGTTCCAAGAGCTGATAGTAACAACTGCCATGTGCAAGTATAACAAGGGAGGTTAAAGATTTTAGTGATGCCAGGCAGCTGCCCCATTAAAAAAGATTTAAGACAATTAAATTTACTTCATTGCCTTAAGCGCATATGAAGCAAAACCATATAGACAAGTAACTGTAAACTCAAAAATTATTTAAATACCTTTCAGCCTACACTTTCCCAACCCTGTATTCTAAAACAAACTGCACAGGAGCAACAGGTGAGGCTATTGGTTACTTACAGTAGAACATAAATTTTATTTCCAGACCAGTCTTCCAGTACAATCACAGTATTTAAATCAAATCCAACCCTGTCAGAATAGTCTTTCAAAATATTTCTTTTCTAAAGCTCTTGTTTGCATTCCATTTCAGGAATGAAAGTTACCTACCTATCATCAACCAGTGGGGCAGCAGGTGGCTGTGTCTTTGTTGGGCTGGCAGGGGAAGTGCTATGGGAGAGTCTCTCATCTAATATTCCATAGTTTCCTTTCTGAGTTCCATCGCCCTCATATATTTTTTGCTTCAGCTGCTGAATTTCCTGGTCCAAGCTATAAAGATATCATAACATGTAATTTGGTTTGGTTTAGAGTTGATTTGCATAGCTCTGATGGGAAGTAATTTGCCTACACTGGTACACATGTACATAAGATTGTAGATACTAATATTTATGGAAGTTTAAAAATCATAATTGTTCTTTAAGCATATTTAGATAGGAAAATAGAGTCAGCTCAAAACCACATTCCAAGAGTAGCATTAAGTCAAATAAAACAACTTCAATAACTTCCATCGTAAGAAGTATCAAAATCTGTACATTAAATATTAACTCCTAAGACCTAATCTATCTATTAGAATCACTTGAATAAATTCTCATTTTTACAGAGCTCTATCAATGACCTCAGATAATATCTTCCAGTGTAAATGAAGAAATGAAGGGGGGAAAAATGAAAACCTCAAAATACAGCACTAATAGGAAAAAAACCCAAAGAAAACCTAAACGATTGGTGTGGCAAAACTTCTCTATAAGAAAGTCTTTAAATTGTTTACTACACATGTACATTTTCCAGTTGTTCCATCTGTATATGTGTTTTTGAAAATTCACTTACAAAATAAACATACAGTACTTATTGTATATATAGAGCTAAGAAATCATCTTTTGAAACCTCCTTGCTTTCTTTAACAAATAAATTTAATTCCACCAAGATTTATGCACAGAATGCAATATGTAAAATTGGGTACTGTGTTTCTGACTAAAAATGCCTGAGGCATTTTGTATGAAATAAGAAGCACTTACTGCAATATTCATCATATTACAACAAAGTAATCTGCAGAACACCCTTTTCACTTGTAAAGTAGCTGAGATTAGATTAGCAACACAGTAATAATCTTCTCCATTTTCATTACAAGTTTTGTCTCTAAAAGTAATTGTTTTTTCTAGATGTTACTTAGAAATCAAATAATAAAAGAAAATAAGTTCTTGCAAAAACAGGAGAAACTACGCAAAGCCGGGATTCTACCACTTCTGCTACAATTCTATAGAACTAAATTGAAGTGCAATTCTATATTCCATCCTGGGGGTTGAATGAGAAAATTAGAGAGATGATGAATGCTGAGGCTTAGGCTGAATTGTTACTTCAGTTTTAGAGTGCTTTTTGCAGCACTGCCAGAAGCCATCTATTTCTTTTGATTAGCAGCAAAACAATCTTGTGTCCTGAGGGTAAGTGGATGAAACATGGCTGATGTATATAGGAAAGTGTTTGCATCCATGGAAAATCAATTTAACTACAAAAATCAGATTTACATTAAAGGAACAAAGCTTAGCTCTTGGTTTGTAAACATCCTACTATGAGAAGATATTACTTATATAGCTACAAATTTAGTCAGCCTTGTGATGCCTCCCCCACTAAGTACACTGAACTGTGCCCTGCCACTTGCCTCAAAGATGGCTCTGAAGTTGCTTTATGCTCATTCTAGGGCTCCAAACCTCTGCCAGAAAAGCCAATATGTGTGTATATACCCCAGTTTACGTTAACCTAAATTATTATTCTGGGGGTCATCCCTGTTGTCTTGGGGTGATTCACAATGATATTGAATCCCATAATTATCTGTGGCCAAAAACTGTTACTGTATCTTTAAGATCCTGAAGCCGCAGACCTTGAGTGTCTGGTGGAACTGGGGGCTGCAGGCATTCTAAAAAGCTCCCCACCCAAGTTTTTTCACAGCTTTTCACAGCATGGTATTTGCGTTGCTGGCCGCTTGGTCTTTGCTTAGGCAAAGCCTTGTCTTTCCTATTTGGTTTGTTTTTTTTCTCAGATCAGAGAAACTGCAGTAGCAATGTTTGCGCCGCCTTGAGAACAAATTCTGCAGCCGCTTGTCCGAAAACCAGGGGGCATCCCGCCGGCAGAAGGGGAGCGGAGCTGCCCCGCTGCAGCACAAGCCGCTGCTAACCAGCGCCGAGCCTTGGAGACGACACATTTAGTGGCTTCGGTCCAGCTGCCATGCCTGCTCTGCTGTGCCTTGCCGTGGGGAAGCTCTGCATCTGCTGCTGGAACTGCTCCGTGAGGCTCCTGCCTTCCCGAGAGGATCTGACCCCATCTCGTCCCTGCGCCTTGCAAAGCCCGGAGCCGTCCCAGCAGGCCCCCATGGGGAACGGGTATTTTCCGGCATTTCGGGTCTGTCTTTTGTTTCAGTGCCGTGGTGAGGTCTAGTTCGATATATTGCAGTTATTTACTTTTTCTTTTCCCCTGCCTGCTGGCATTCTTGTTCTTAATAAACCGTTGTTTTAACACCTTCATCTATTAATTTCTTATTGGTGGAAAAGGATTGTTGGAACTCTTAAAGGAGATAACTCGTTCCAGAGCATTCTCCTTTAAATCATCTCAAACCAAGACACTTGTAGGTGAAAGAATTTTGAGCTTGCACATGATTCAAACAAATAAAAATATTGTATCTAGTTATGATGGACTTACACTTGTATAGCACTTCAAATGAATATTGCATTTAAACATTTTCAGAGAGTTAACACTGATCTGAACCAGAGCACATCATTACATAATGGGATCTAGATAAACAATAAGAAACATATATAATTCATATGCTTACTATGGCATCATATACTGTGAAATGTAAACTCAAACACAAGAGCAATAAGCAGCCTGAAATCTTTAACTTACTCTCATGTATCTTTAGATCTTTCTCTTGCCTCAACATTCACAAAAACATACTGAATTGAATTATTCAGGCCCATGGGCTATTCACTGAAAGACAAGTTTTATTTAGCCTGTGCAAGAGCACTTTGAAGTAAACAAGAAAAAAAAGAGAAAAATAGAAGAGATCTTTTTACTTCCTTGGTATCTTCTCCAAACCTCAGTTTTCTGGCTGACAACCTATTTTTTTACTTATCACACAACCCTATTTTTGTGGAACCTCCAGTTGTTTATAGCTCACTTTAGTCAAGTGAGATGCTTAGTGTAGAAAATGAGATTTTATGTTCACAACAATTATGGAAAATAATGGCAATATACACAAAATGATGAATCAGTACTGAAAATGCTTAACTAAAAGCTAAACAATGTAGCTAAAATGTTGAAAAAGTGACTTCCACAGTCTGTATAATGCAATTCTTGTGATAATGGTTTAAAAGGAATGGAATACAGAAGAGCTCTTCAATTTGGCTACAGGCAAGTTTCTCCTTTTAGGTGGTTTTTCCACATCTGTTTGAAGGGCTAATGAAAAAATATTCAGATAAATAAGTGAAATATTGAAAAAATAGATGACGAATGCTACCTCGAGAAAAAAAACCTCATTTTTTCACTGATAGTCACAAGTTTTAAAGCTCCAGTATAAGCAAATCAGGTAGCACATTTAAAAATGTCAATTCTGCACTTTTTCCATACTGCAGGGATTGAACACATTAATCTTAGTGAATTTTTGCTCAGGTCAAAAAAAACCCAAAAGATTTCTTCCCCTTCTTCCACAGAGAAAGATCCTTCCCTACCTGACTGACTTTTCTCTGAGCCTCCTACACTTAGGCTAAATGTAATGCTACAAGATATCTGAGTATAATCGATGATATTGCTTCTGTGACTAAAAGGGACTGTCACCACACTGAGTAGTATTAAATCCTCTGTATATTTTCCAATAAGCTTAAAAAGCAACATCAAATTTTACATTGATTAGCTACCTTATTTTTATTTAGCCTTGAAACCAGGGCTATTAAAAAATTAAACATTTTCCCCCATTTACTTTTAATACCAGAAGGCTTCAGTACATCACCAGTTGAGAGAGACAGTTGGCAGATTTACTGTAACAGTCTCCAATCTTGAAAAAACATCTAACTTGATACTAATAAAGAAAAAAGAAGGTTTAAGAGAAAAAAGTTGTTAGATGGTACATTTGCTGTAAGAGCAGAACATAAGGATGTCTGAGCTTTCTACATAGGTAAAACAGTTTAAGTACTGTGATGGCTAATGCAAATAATATCCTGCTGAGGATGGGCTAAGTATCCAAACATACCAGAACTTAATAAGTGAGCAAGAATCCTTTAAAAAGCAGTAGAGTTTCAATTCTGGATAAACTACTTGAAACTCATGAAGAAACTCAAGTAGTGGGACACTGAACAAGTGCTCTCAACATCCAAGGTTAAAATTACTCCCCTTCTGTGGACAGGTTCTGATAAATGGAAGATAGGCAGCACTCACCGTTCTCGGTCTTGTTCAAGAGCTTTCTGTTCAGCTTCCAGACTTGCCTGCAGCCCTGCCTGTTCGCCACAGCTGTTGTTCAAGGTGGCCAGCTTCTGTTTCTGCTCTTCAATTTCAAAGTCTATGGTGGAACGACGCTGCAAAGCAGAATGCCTCCTTTCTAACTTAGCAACAGCTTGCTCCAGTGCCTCTCTCTGCTGCTTTTCCCTTGATTCAAGGATTTCTTTTTCCTTTTTCCGAACCTTTCCTTCCTGCCGGGCTACATTGGCTGCAAATTCAAAGGTTTCTTGAAGCTGCTGCAGCTGATTTGTGCTAGCCCTATGCTGGGCAAGCTGCTCTTCTTTTTCTTCTATTTCTTTCTCTATTTGATACAGAGTATTATCTAACCCTAACAAGCCCCTATCAAGGACTTCAGAAGCTCTTTGTTTTTCCTCCAGCAGAGCTGGCAAATGGCTACTCTTCAGGTACTCAAGCTGGCGTATTTTAGATTGAAGCCTGTATTCCACTGGCTTTATCTTGTCAACTTCTTCAGCCTTGAGTATGGCATCCATAAAGTTTTCATCATGTCTTGTGAGATTTAAATGTTCTTCATGTGCAAATTTTAAGTGCTCCAGAGCTCTTTTTTCATCTGCTATTTCCTTTTCTAGGTGATCCATTTGTTGAATTAAATCTTTTTCCAAAATAGCCAACTGTTCCAGCTGTTTCCTTTTAAACTCTACAAAATCATGCTGTGCTTTTTCTAACTCTTCATAGTTTTCATCACCTTCAGATCGGGCTTCCTTGACTTTCAAAAGAGATTCTCTGATCTCTTCAAGATCTCTTCTCTCTTCTTCTACTCTTTGCACATCTCCTCTCTTCAAGAGCTCTATCATGACCTGCTTCTCTCGAAGCTGTTCCTCTAGGTGAGCCACCAGCATCACCTGTTCTCTTTCCTGTTCTTCAAGTCTCTTTTTTTCTGATTCCAGCTTAAGATACTGCTCATCTTTTTCCTTTTTTAGTCTTTCTAGTTCACGAAAAATCTGCATTTTCTCTACTTTTTCATTATGATTAAGTTCTTGTAGTCGCTGCAACTCCTCTTTGACCCGGGCAAAAATTTCTTCCTGCTGCTTTTTCTTTTGAAGCTCTATCTCCTGTTGTTCCCGCAATCTCTCTTCTTCAAATTTTTCTTTTTCAGCCAGCAAATCCTTTAACCTGCTTTCAATGTGAACACTTCTTCGTTTCAGACTCTCCTCCTGTTTTCGTATTTGCAGCTGAACTATTTCTGTCTCTTTGCGCTGTGACTCTACTTCTTGCTGCATTCTTACAAGTTCTGCTTTGTCAGATTTTTGTTTTTCTTCCATCTCTTCTATTTGTTTCCTACAGTAAAACATTTACATGAAGTTAAAAAGGTTTGGACTAAGATATTTTACTATATATAACCATTTATTTTTTTAATAATTTGGTTTTGCTACAGGTTAAGATCCTTCCTTGCTTGGAAATGACTCAATGCATGACACAAATCAAAAAGAGATTCATATAGTCTGTGTCAGTATAAAAAGCTGTGTATATATAAAGTTATAAGAAGGTGTTATATAACACTTATGTTATTAAAAAATTAAACTGTATTACTTCTGTCAAATCAAATAAAAATACTAATAGAACGTATCCATACACACAGTGCAGAGTAAATTGTATTTTTTTTACATACATATATTCTCACGCACAAAAACTTGTATAGAAGGACTTGATTAGTAATTTGCTTCACCAAATTTAAGCCAATAGATGAATTAAAGCAATGTTTTCACTTTAGGTAACTGCAACTGAATTACTAATACACAGGATTATAAGATTTAAGACAAATTATTATGTCCTGTGCAATCTCTCTTGCTTGAGGGTTACCATTATCCAGGGTTACCAATATCCCCATAATACAAGTAGAGACAACCTGCAAGCCGACTGGTTATTCTGCCAGAAGTCAGAAGAATAAAAGTACAAGCAAATCAACTTCTGCACAATATGAATTCAAATTCCACCAACATAACAAAAAAGGATAAATATCAGTGATCCTGTGTTGCATTAGTTGCTGAATACTATCTTTGAGTGCTTCAGAGCTTCAGGATTTTTCTGAGTTTACTTAACTTAGTCCAACTGCATAAAGAGCTCTCAAAATGGAGCACACCATCTAAAGCTGAGAAGGCAGAAAGGTTTTCAGCTTGTGACTCTAATCAATGCTGAGATCTGTAACAAGGCACAGCTATCACTTCCACAGTCTTAGCAAGTATAATGAGCCAAAACAATCAACTCGGTTTGCCAGCTAATAACAATGCTTTCTTTTGTATTTCAAACCAACTTCCACATAATGTTCTGAAAAGCATGGTTAGAATGCCCATTCCACACCACAGTTTGATGTAAGAGAAGCAGAACATAACACGTGAGTTTATCCTATCACAATTCAATTCAAAGACAAATAAACCATAAAAGAGAGATATGAATTAAGAATGTTATTTGCCATCTTTTAAAGTGAAACCATTAATATTAAGAGCAAGGGTAATATATTGTATCTGTACAATCTATCCAGAGTTTCTTTGCTAAATATCAGTTAGCTCCAATTCAGCTATTCAGGATCGTCTGCTTGCTGAATAACACTGTGATTCCAAATGCATTATTTAAAAGAGTCTATAACTTGTATATCTAGACACACACACACATAAATACCACAGAGAACAAATTACCTTTTACTTTCTAATTTTTCAAGCTCCTCTCGCTGCTGTCTCTCGAATTCTAGCCTGATTTAAAAAAAAAAAGAATACAGCAAAAAGGTTGTTTTCTCAATATCACAAAAATAGGAAGAAGAAGTCGATGAAATTTTCTGTCTGTTTAGATGGTAATGATACAAATGAAGTTTTGTAAGACTACTTTCTACAAGAACAGAAAATAGTTCCATCATTAAGGTTACAAACTAGGTATCATGCTGACGTAAGTATAAATAGAAAAAAATAATTTCTGGGGAAAAAGTATTTAAAAAGTAAAGTTAAGCAAGACATATAGATGATTAGCATAGCCTCTGTGAGTTAACTACATGCAGACATGGCAATCAATACACAGAAATTTAATTTCTCTACCTTAGACAGATCGGTCCTTTTACAGGGAAAAGACTGCCATGGGAGGCAGGGGGAAACAGAGCGATCAGTTGAGAAAGGAATTGATAGAAAAAACATATTAGCAGTACAGAATACCTTAAAATCAATAGAACTTAGTTTTATTGGAGGTTAAATTGGTTAGATTCATAGAACATTTATCATATTACATCTCAAAAGAAGAATTCAAATAATTATTCTTTCTAAACACATTTTTCAAATACCACTGACAGCTAAAGTAATTCTCTTCATCCTATGGTTTATTAACTTAGCCACTTCTGAAAAGGGAAAGGGCTGCAAAACTACAGCAGTGTGTGCTAATAGTTCTGTCATTTCCTTCCAAGAAAAAGAAAAAAATCCCAAACGTTCCTACAATGTAATCAGTGGGGTTGAAAGACCCCAAACAGCATATTCAAGCACAGAACACAATTCAAATCTATTCATTTAAACTATGTTGAGATTTTAATGTATTTAGTTTGACAAGGTTTTGAATAACCACGGGAGAGCATTTAATGTAATTCTTAAATATCAGCTTTTATTACAGTTGTACACAAGTATTTTTCTTCATTTCACTTGAAAGATTTATCTTTTATTTAAGGAACTTTTAAATAACAAATATTAAAAAGGCAGAAAGAACCTATATATGGATTAAATTACTCAACCAAATACACACATATTCAGTTATTTCAGGCTTGTTACAGCATAAGGATATGCAGGTTAGTGAAACAGTCCATAAATACTGAAAAAAAATGCAAGACTGCACCACAAGTTAACTTCAAGTTTTTGATAAACTGCAGTTTAAGACATAGTCACCACAATTATATAGATAGATTTCTAAAAATAAGGAATTTTTAATATTTCTTTTTGAAGTCATAGAAATGCATACAACAAAATGAAATTGCCCTTGGAAATATGCAAATAGTACACTAATAATCTAACATTTATAAAGCTATTGTAACAAACTGTGATCCCTGCATGTTCAAGAAGCATCTTTCTAATGGCTGCAATAAGGGAGAATGACTACTTTCACAAATCCCATATTTCATTTTTCCCTATTTTTCACAAATTAAATTTAAAAAATGTCTTCTACAATCCTTAAGCGATTAGCCAATGTAGATTTTTATGCCCAGATCCAGGCATTCAAGCTTCCATGTAACTGTCTCACCAAGAGCCCCATCACATTTGCATTGAACTAAGGTGGGCACTTTACAGCACAAGGATAGATGATGATAACTTAGTATTTTAAATTTGACCACAATTGCTGCAGTAGCAATGCTGCAGAAATCCACAATGTGGATGCAAAATCCACATTGAGTGCTGAAAGGGAACAAGCAGCAATCTTGGGGGCTTTCAGGAAGCAAAAACTTAATCCAGTGGTTAACATGTGCTTTGGGTTTTCCTTCCCCCCTTTTTTAAATTATAGCTATACCTCAACATTTCTCCCTTTGGCTACGATCTGGTACATGAAATTCAGAGCTTTTAGCTTCTTACTTAGGGCTTGGCTGATAAAATGCATAATTATTTCAGTCCAAAATAATACAGGCCCTGGGGAATACAGCTCTGGCTTGTGGAAATGCAGGTTTCCTTTGGGCACTACCAGATGTAGACCATCTTTGCTTAGATAGTTGGCAAAGAACAATTTGACTGTATTCCCATGCTTGGTTAAACCACAGTGAAGGAAAATGTTAGATCAGCTAACATAACATGTAAAACTCAGAGCAAAACCTTTTGGTGTTTTGACTGTCCTATAAAACACATAATTTGGCAGATATATTTTTTATAAACATAAAAATGGTAACTAACTTTTGATTGAGATCTAACAGAAAGAAAATGAACCATCACAGCAATCAGTCTGGTATAAAAACAGATCAGTGATTAAAAATTCTGTGATCTTCTCTTTGAGGAACTGTCCCTAAAACCTTCAACAGTGCCGTTATGACAGTTTTACCTTAGACTGAAATGAAGCTGGAGGTACCCAAAAAGTCATTTAGTAAAAAGGAGTGAATTGTGCAAAACTGCATTTTCTTCTTCAGTGAAAATGGTTCTTTCCCAAAGCAAACTATGGATCATTACCACTCCAGCCTCCAAACGCAACACTGAGGTGTTTTAAAAATGCATGTTTAATGCATTTTAGACCACTAAATACTTCTGTGAAGACAAGAGTTACTGCTACCTGGAGATGCCTAAGACAGTCTGAGCTCCAATGAAGGCTCTCAAACAATGACGTTATTCACAGTGTCTCCATTCTCTAAGGTGCAGCCTTTGTTCTGCAGGTGTAAGAATGATGCCAGTCTTCCTTAGCTGGCTGCCTGTTTTTTTAATATATTTAGGAACTCACCACTTTTGAGACCTCTGGAATATTTGCTTCAAACTCATTGTGGGCTCAAAGTTATTTCAGGACAGGAGAGAATCTGGGGAGGCAGGACAGGCCTGACTGAAGTAACCTTGCTTCTTTAAAAAGCTACTACAAATAAAATCTCATCATGGCAAAAGAAAAAAACTAAAACCGCAGAGGCTATGAGAAATCACTGTCAGATTTACAAAGCACATATGCAAGACTGATGTTTTCGTGTTTAGTCTATCCTAATAAAAATCTTTTTCACATAACCTCTATTCCATTTATTCATGTGAGCACTACAGTGAATAGAAAAAGCATATTAGCTTGAAATTAAAAAGAAACACACAGATATTAAAGACTAGAATCTACTCTTTCTTCTTTTGTAGATCTACCACAAAGGAACTTAATCTGATCAGTGTTGAATTAAATAGACACCATTTTCCTGGAAAGTGTGTCATATCTAGTGATAACAGCAGTGTAGATAAGCTGCAGAGAAAGGAAGTCATTTCTACTAGCATAGTACTATAGTAGCTTGATTTGCACAGCACAAAGATGCAATCTGATAGTACATGTGTTTGGGAAGACTGAGCACTGGCAGGACTACAGAAACATTATAGTGACATTCAGTACGCCAATTAATGAGATTAATTAAAAAAAAATAAACCAAACCCCCCATACTAAGCTGTCAGAGACCGAAGTAGTTCATGCCTCAAACACTGATTCAAAGTTTTCCTCATTAGAACAAAAACTGTAAAAAGAAGCTACAACCAAAGAAGCCTCCCTGTAGATACCTGACTGGGACTTTGGACTGTGAGTTAAACCACTGAGATTAGATAAAGAGAAAATCCATTCTTCAATCATCTCAGGCCTAGGAAAAAACAAAGCTGAAGCAGAGGAATGCATCCTCAAAAAAGCCAAATGCAGCAGAGATTCTTCCCTGGCTCAGTTTGGGGTGGGAGAGACCACAGCCCGCCAGATTTACAGAGACTTCCACCCTGAACTTATGCGGGGGGGTGGAGGAGGTTTCCAGTGTGTGGTGTAACCTCTGGTTAGAGGCACTGAACACTCATCGATGTCCCTTACACAAACTGGCCCAGCTGTGCAACTCCCAACCCCACAGGCCACAGCCACAGGACATTCACATGGCAGGCAGCTGAGGGGGTGTCATAATCCATCAAAGACCCCCCCAAAGTGCCCCCCCAGAGTAACTCCTGAAGCTTTGCACTACAGGACACCTGATACAACGAAGACAATGGCAAACTCCCCTGCACCAGGAAGGTGCCTGGGTTTTCCTACCTAGCCTGACCGTGTATTAACCCATTGGATTCTATGCTTTTTGGGGGGACCTTCACCACCAAGAAGACCAGCTGGAGAGTATCAACAGAGCATCGCTGGGATCCATGGAGTGGTGATATTTTCCTTATTCTGTCTCTGTCAAGCCCTTTCTGTCCCCCCCACCTATTTTTTATTTCTTTCTTTCTCTCTCCTTCTCATACTTACTACCAAATAAATCCCATACTATTGTCACTGGCATATGGTCTTGTTTGCACCTTAATTCAGGCAGAGGCACTTCTAAGAACTTTAGTAACTGGATCGTGACATGAACCCATGACAAGACCAAGGCTTCCATCAGCAGTTTTACAGTTACAGTATCATGTAGCTAAGAAAAGGTCCACAAATGACATCTTTTGCATAAATCTACATGTAAAATTCTATTTTATCCAAAGCTTATTATCTGAAGCAGTGTTCCGTGACACTAGATTAAAGACAAAGACTGGGAAGAAGTAGAACAAAGAATTTTGCACATTAAGGCAAAATTTTATGCAACAAGATAGTTTCCCACATATGGGAAACCAACAGCCAAACAAAAAGGCACACACAAGAGAAGACCATCCATCTGAAAACACTATTAAGGACAATGCTGGTTTTCACATGGAAAAGATACAGTAAGCAAGATCCATCATGTTGCTTTCACAACTGAAGGTAATACCCCACAGGCTCTTCTGCCATTGATTGCTAAAGATGATGGATCTTACCAGAATCTTTATTGCAACCTACAAAAACTGCAAATTTAGCTACCTCTTTAGATTATTAATACTGAAACTGGAAGAAAAGGCTAAATTAACAACAGGCAGAATGCTAGTCAGTGACAAAAACTGCACAGAAAAAACCCCAAAGGGCCAGCTATTGAATCTTGGCCTGCACTGGTGGTCAGCAGTAAAACATCAGGTTGAGAGAAAATGATACTCCAAACTACTGTAGGAAAGGGTCGTAGTATTTCTTCTGATAAAACAAACAAATAAACAATCCCCAACAAGTTAGATTTAGTGTAGAATATTCTTTTCCATTCTGCACTTTTCCAGAATGCGAGATGCTCCACCCCACTTCTTCGGTACAATTACCCTGCCTTTGAAAATCAGAGATACAATTTATTGAATGTTTCATCCAGGCTGGACATAGTCATCACTAAGAAGAATAACCACTGTCGCACAGCACGTGCTTGGCAGCATTCTTAGCTGGAAAAAGAGTTTGGAGTCTGCTTTATTCAAAACACATTTAACTTATATTTATCCCAGCCCCATTACCCTTAAAATAACGCCTTCTGAACAACTCTCTTTGTGACAACCTCACCAAACAATCAGAAAAATTCCTGTGGTGTTTGAAGAGGAGAAGTTAAAAAACACCATTAGCATCAACATAAATAAATTTAAAATTGTCAGGGTACCCCAGCCTAAGCTGAAAAGCTGCTCTTGCCTAATTGCTGTCCATAAAGATGTATCAATTACAGAAGGTGCTTTCTTCTACTGATTTGTGGGGCTCAGGTAAACAGCAGTGCAACCTTCAGAGCCTGCCTATGCAGCAGCAGAAAAGCAGACAGAACAGTAACATTTGAGGTTTGGAGTTTTTTGCACGGTTGGGGTTTTTTTAATGGGCTTCTTTTATGGTTTGTTTTTTTTTTTTGTGGGGGATGGGGACACGCAGGTGTTTGTTTTTTTAACATGACTGATCTATTAGGACAACATTCACCTCCACAGGGCACGAACCATGTATATTCTTACATATGGTATCGATTATATGAAATGTGTCCCTGGCTGCATCCAAAGCAGTATGGGTAGCGATCCAGGGAGGTGGTTCTGTCCCAAGGCTCTGCTCGAGAGAGAGCCCGCTTGGAGTGCTGTGCCCAGCTCTGGGGTCCCAGCACAGCAAGGACATGGAACTGTTGAAGCAAGTCCAGTTGAGGCCACAAAGATGCTCAGAGGGCTGGGCACCTCTGCTATGCAGATAGGCTGAGAACTGGGGTTGCTCAGCCTGGAGAAGAGAAGGCTCCTGGGAGAACTCGCTTCACCCTTTCAGTACTTGAATGGGGATGGGGACAGATTTTGCAGCAGAGCTGCTGCAATAGGATAAGGGGTAAAGGTTTTACACTGAAAGAAGGTAGATTCAGAATAGATTTAAGGAAGGTGTTTTTTTACAATGAGGGTGGCACAAATTAAAATTACCTAGAGAGGTGGTGGATGCCCTGTGCCTGGAAACATTCAAGGTCAGGCTGGATGAGGCTCTGAGCAACCTGGTCTAGTCGAAGATGTCCCTGCTCATGGCAGGGGAGGTTGGAACTAGGTGACTTTTAAAGATCCCTTCCTGTCACATACAGTTAAAACCTTACAAAAGAAACACCTTACAAAATCATGGTTCAGGCCTTGTTACTTCGGCTAAGTATAGCTAACAGCTAGCCTGGTAAGTTCCCGTGAGAAAGGAATTGTAACAGTGAGAATCAGCTTTCATATCAATCTGTTCCTGTGGGAATAAACTGTACCTGTGAGGAGAAAGACTCTTAACCGTGAGAAATTGTTCTTTACCCAGGAGACAAGTGTGTAAACATCGGCAGAGAAGGAAGTTTTGATGGACATGTACACTAGCCATTACCAACCAAGGAACTGAGTTGCAATGAATTGCTGACCAACTGGAATTAAACACGGTGCCTTCTGATAACCGTATAAATATGAGCTGTGCAATAAAGATTCGGCATGGTGCACGAAGAAACAGGTGTCTGTCCGTCTCTACTGCAACACCTTCCAACCCAAATGATTCTATGAATCTGAGGCTTCCTCACTCAGAAAAACATATGCACATTACAGCAAGTACAGAACAACTTCAGATAGGTTTTATTGCTCACAAACAAGTGATCTTATGTGGCATTCCTTATGAATTATGAGCCTTAAGCATAATCCTTTCTTGTGTTCACAAATTAAGTAGGAAAAAATAACTATTCGTCCAAGACAGTTCAGAAATATTAACTGAATGCAGACTAGTGGGAGAATATCAATTATTAACCCTCTGCTTATAGTTTTTAGTTTGATAAAACACAGGCACAAAGTGTTCAGGAATATTATGAGTATTTCACCCAATCTTATTCTCAATTTCAAGAGCAAGAGTAGTCTCACAATCACACCCAAGAAAGGAAAATTCACAATAAGTGTTAAATGGAAAAAATGGCAGTGTTTTGAAAAATTGCTGCATAGATTGACAATCTAATAATATAATCCACACTATTTGATTTCCCGAAAAGCAAGGCAAGATGCAAACTGATAAGGAAAAAAAATAAGCAGAAGAACTTGCAATCTACTCCATCAGAGACAATCAAGTAACTCTCCAGACTCTCCCTGTTCTGTTTATTTTTTAAAGGAAAAATCCTTTCTGTAAGGCATGGATTTGGCATTATCTGAAGACAGTAAAACTGCTTCGGCTGGGAAATCACTTTTAAGTACACCTTCAACTGGGCCTTGTCCATGCTGTAATATTTTTCTGTAAATCTGAGAGACTAGTGAGGCAATGCTGGAACAATCTGTCCTACTCTATGCTGACTGCAGAGTTAATGTATATATAATCCAGTATAATGCAAGTATTCATAACAATATTACATCAGAATAACATTATCAGTCACAGAGAAGCACAGGATAGGTCACCAACAACAGAGGTAACAACATCCAGGAACTTTCCCCAGTTCACAGGAAACACAATACTAGCAACTGTCACTGAAAGTTTTTAAATTCAATTATTTGAAAAGCTGAAGAAATAGAAAAGTATATTATGCTTTTTTTAATCTTCTTTATCATCCCTATCTGAAAATATAATGTCAATTATTAGCAACTAGTTCACAATCTTGAGATCTCTGTAAGTAGCTCAGTAGCAAAAGAGTAGCAGTCACATTTGAAGCAGTGTTATTAAACATACTACCTGTATTTCAGACATTGTTTAACTAGAAGTTATTATTACTTGTCCAATCTTCCTAAATTCTAAAGGATAAAGAGAGATTCCCAAGTAAAACTTGGGAATAAAGCTGCACTGTCCAAGGATATAATTCAATTTACAGTCAATTTTTCAAAAGCACATAGGTGGCTAAATTGCCTCATCTCATACTCAAAACACAGGCCCCAGCTATGGGGAAAAAAAAAAATAGAACAAAACACCCATCAGTTCTCTGTAAGTCACTTTAGGAACAGTGGAAAAATCACTAAAAACAGCTTCTCTACCATAAGCATTCTATGTCACTGTAACTGCATAATAAAACTTTTTTCCATATTTTAATCTGGCCACTTACTCAGAGGTACTGGCAGAGAACACAAGACATTCATTTCTCAGCCTTTTAATGCTTGTATTGGTATTATATGAACTCAAGAAATCTTAATTTTCAATTCAAAATGCATTTTTCTCAGGAAAAATCGTTAACTTGTAGTTCAGAAGAAAATACGAACATAAAATTTGCCATGTCATTATTTTGCTGAACTGCTTTAGTCATAATGTTTCTGGAACATTTCAAATAGCTAAAATGAAGAATGATTGGAATTATAACAACTGTATTTTAGAATATACTCACCCTGGATTATAAAGCATAACTGCTGAGAGATTCTCACAAGATTTAGAAAGATCAGTCATAGACAAGCTGAAGGAAGATAGCAGTCCACTCTAACAACAGACCATAAAATAAAAGTATTAGACAAGCTTACAAACTCTTACTTGGATGAAATATTAACTAAAGTACATGAAGCAAATGAAAAAAGGCATCATACAACAATCAAGGCACATCTATATAGAAATAAAATTGTGAAAAGGTTTAAATTTACCAAACACTGATTTCATCTCACCTTTCTTTTCTCCCTTAGCTTAGCAGCTTCTTTAGGGTGGTTGAAGCGAAACATGTTGGTTCTTCCAAGTAATATAACAGCACCTGATGAGAAAAACACACACCACTAACTGGCAACATTCTGCAGCTGAAAGTACCATGTACGTTTTCAGACACGCAACATGTAAGCAAAGACTTCCATCAGGCAAGAACAAAATGAAAATGCATTTTGACAAGTGTGTAACCATGCACAGTCACAGCTACCTTAACTGATGCATACAGTGTATTCCTTCCTCTTCCTACTTAAACAAAAATGAAACCCACACATGTTCACACAGTGCATGAAAATGACTGACTCAAGGGCAATCATGTTCATGGAGTTCAGTTAAAGAATAAACATAGGGAGAGGAAGCAGCGGCCCCAGTTTGATCTATATACTCTTTAACAGTGCTACTTTGGAAGCCATCAGCAGATGCAGATTTAACAGGAACATCCATAAATGTGACTGATCACTGGTCAGGTTTGAATCCGACTACACTAAAAGCTTCCATTATTTTTACTCTCACATTTTTCTTCTCCATGTGAAACACTTGAGTTTACTGTTATTCAAAACAGAATTATTAGACTTGAACACCCAACACCTATTTTCTGATGGAAGAACCTTGAATAATTCATATTGCTCAATGCACATTTATTATTGTATTTAATCAGTTAAGGTATATGTCACAAATGAAGAGATTCTGAGCAATTCTTATCATATTTTAAAGACAATAGTACCAAGATTAATACTTCCCTACTAAGAAGTATATTGTCAGTGATGTCTCACTACTGTCATAACATGGAAGTCTTCCAAGTTCACCACCTCAGAATCAAGTATTTATCTGTCAGTCGGTACAAAGCATTTTTAAAAAGAAAAAGGACTCCATTACATTCACAGTATGAAAAAACTGTACTTAAACTCATCACTACAAATTCTTACCATCTGATAATGACATGATGCCCCTAGCAAGGAATGCTTCTATTACAATCAGCTTAATTAGGAATATCAACCTGTGATCCAGTCTTAGCAAATAAATGGCAAAAAGCACTACAATCACTTCTTGCTTTCTACACAACACCTCAATTTAAGATCACATTTGCAGTTTACCTCAGTCAAATCTCACAAAGAACTTTCATAAATCTGCCTTTCATAAAACTACCTTTCATAAATCTGTATGAAATCCTTCAGCTACTTTCAAGTGAAGATAAAAATAGTTAATTGCAAACATTTGTGACCACTTCACTAAGTGGAAGCAACGTAAATAAATTAATTAAATTTTCAGAATAGCTATAGATGTGTCCCTAACTTCATAAATTTCAAGGAAGACTGGAGAGATAGACTTAACAGGAAGCACATGAGAGTCAGTCCTAAATGATGGGTCATTTGAATAACTCCTCTGTTTCTCTTTTAAGTACAGAAGGCTTGACAGTTTGGCCTAAAACCTGAAAACGTGTTCTAAAGTGAGGATATATTTAAGGTAAATGACAGACTGTAATTGTGAATATTAACTCAGTTACCTTCAGAAATCCTCCCATATGTTCTTATGAATAAAAAAGTATTGTTAGTTCAGTTACATTTGCAAAAACACCACATTAGCCAGAATTCTCAAATGACTGAAGAAATCCATAAAAGGAAGTGGAAATTAATTACCATGCCTCTTATTATTTTTAAACTCCAAGATGGTCTAAAAGTTTAACATATTTTCAAATGAACAGCAATTAATGATGAACGGAAACATTTAAATAGATCAGCAGTTAATCAGTGTTACCTAAAAGTGGGTATTTAAGGACCCTGGCACTTCATGCTGTGAGACTAAATGCTAACACAGCTGGGATAAATGGATTGCACACGAGTCCTTAAACTAGTGATTTAATCAGTTTTGCACACCTAATTTCACGGTTGCCACCCTCCTCTCAGACTCAGTCTCCTTACATGCACAAAAAGTCAGCTCAGGCAGCTGTTTTATACACCTAAGCAACCCTAGGAACCCTTTCCCCTTTGAGTTGCAAATTTTTGTCTGAAGAAATCTGTGAGGGAAAAAAGTCATGTTTCCACTTTTAGCAGTACAAAAATCAAGTTGTAATATGCATCTGAAAGAGGGAAACAGCATCCAAACTCCTACTTTCTTCTGAGGCACACTGAACATTTTCTGCCTGTAAAATGCAGTAGGATAACGTAAAGATGATTCACCACAACTCAATTTTTATTGTTTACAGTGTTACTTGCTATTAATGTCAATGTTTCTGTTAAGAATTTATACATTAGATTTATTCAAACCTAAGACCAAGGGGGCTGGGCTTTTTTTCCCCCCTATCTGTAATAGAAACAAGCACATATGCCTCTCTTTTTGCATGAAGAAATAGGCACTCTAAAAAAAAAGAAGAGTCAATGTCATCTCTCCACACCAAAACTCCTTGCCTTCTGCAAGCAGCCTTTATAGAAGCATTTGTTAGAGTTCAGAAAGGATGCAAGACTCCCCTTGTTTAACACTGCATTCTTCTCTTGTTAGCCTAAGCTTACTCTGAAAGCTTCTTTTCAGGGAAGTAATGTGAGATTGTTTTTCAGCAGCTGAGCTGTGTTACAGCCTCACTCCTAAACAGGTCTTTTTCAGCTCCTTGCTAAACGGGAAGATATTGTGAGCGCTCCTGGAAGATAAAACATCATGAAGCTCTCCTGCAGCAGTCACTAGCTCACTTGTCAGTCAGTCCTTTCCAGGCCAACACAATATATCCCAGCTGTCCTGGCTGCTTTTTAATTTCCAGATTTTAAAGCTTTTACATTAAAAATTTTAATTCTCTAAACCTCCTAAGGGTTAGCCTTCACCTTTTTGTCATTTCGTATAGCCACAGCAAACAGATACTCCAGCTCACTCTCCTGCGGTACAAGAGAATTTGGCAGTAGCATTAAGTAGGACGAACCTGAAACTTAGTGAGAAGGGCAGAGGTGTCTCTGACATTATTTTCGTCCTGTAAATATCTATACTCATGTTGTTAACGTTACAGCATTCTGGCATGGAGTTCACTTTGTGTAAAAAGGAGCAGAATCAAAGGGTAACTATCAAATCATAACCAAAATTATGAAGTTGTTGGTGTTTAGGATTTTTCCTTTTGTTTCATTCACTTGAAGCATTTTCTCCCATTTTGTTGCTAAAAAACAGTAAAAACCAGTACTTAAGAGACAAAAGCAGTTGCCAAGCTCAGGGGAGGAGGGCGCTGGCTGCACTTCTCTTATGTGAGGGTTTCTCTTGGAGGGACAGAGATACCAAAGAATTTGGCTGGGGAAAAGGGGGCTGGGCGCAGCTCCTAGCTCTCTTGCTCTCTTGGCTTCAGAGGAAAACAGTGGAGCTGCTGTTCGTGGGGGCGCGGAGAATTCATTGCCATTGCTGGAGCCCAGCCCTGCCTGGTTTCTCCTGCTACGGGTGAGCCTTTGCTCCTGAGAGCAGCCATTGAACTAGGACCTTATTGGCACCCTGCCTCACTTGAAAAGCACCCTTGCCATCTGTTCAGGTGCCTCAGGGAAAAAGACCAGGACCCCAACCCTCCCCCGGGAAGGCGCATCTTTCTGGCTGTGTGCAGCAGAGGAGCCCGACTGCCAATGCCCAGATCCGCTGCTTTCTGCTGCTGCCTCGGGCTTTTTCACTGCACTCTAACCCACACCGCCTGCCTGCCGGGACAGCCTGCGGTCCCTGCTACAGCTGCCGAGTTTCTGCTACCTCTTGATTGCTACCCCAGGTGAGCCCACCTTGCCATTTCAGCAACCACTCTGAGGTTCCTGCTGCAGCCCATTTTTGCCATTCTGCCCGTCAGCCATTACCACGTGAGGGAGATGCGACTGAACTGGTGCCACAGCGCCCCCTGCAGGCGCGGGGCAAGCATCGCTGCCCAGCCAGGAGCCACCAGCGCCCCTGCCGGCTGTGCCCGGAACTGCACCGAAGGGAAAGTGCCCGCGGCCGAGAGAAGGCCGGGACTGGGTCTGGGCTCTGCTCGTTGCTGCTGCCGCTGTTGTTGTTTGTTTGCCTCGTTATACACACACATACTAGTAAAGAACTGCTACTCCTTTTCCCATATCTGTGCCTGAAGACCCCTTAATTTCAAAGTTATAATAATTTGGAGGGAAGGGGATCATATTATCCATTCCAAGGGAGGTTCCTGCCTTCCTTGGCAAACACCTGTCTTTCAAACCAAGACAGAAGTGGTTGAAATTAATAAAGAATTCTCTTTTCACCACACAGCAATTCTTTGACAACAAAAACACCATGGGGTTTTCCTGGTGGTTTTCAATTGTAGTTGAGAAGACATGAAATTAAAACTAATTAAACAATAATTCCTTTATATACGCACAGATTTTTTTCAGTGTTGTTGCCAGGAAGAAGCAAAGAGGTTGCCTGAAAAATGACATTAGGCTAAGTAATACCTTGGTTGAGGTGTGTGGGTTCTGTAATCTGAATACCATTCACAGAACACTGCGCTCCATTCAGTGGGATGAGGTTCACAGTACCATTAAGATTTTCAAAGATGCAATGCTCACTTTCCAGATCAAGGCCATGAAGAACTAAACACAAAGAAATAAGATAGCATTAGACTTCTCACAACTAGTAAGATTAACATGCTAATAATAATTTATTAAGAACACATTGCACTATATATCTGAGATTATGTTTTCTCTTTATTCTGGACAATGGTTTCTTCCTTCCTTTATCACATCCTGCATGCCTTAAATATTTATTCTTTTATTCTAGTGGAAAGAAGTGTGTTGGGTTGGTTTTGCATTTTTTTTGGTGTAATGCTCTTTATTCCTGTGCTTTGATGCTTGATTAGCAAATGCTCCTTTCTTTCCAATAAAAACCAGAAAAGTACAATTCATGTATTTGTAGAAAGAGATTCTTTGACCAGTTTCACAAGGAAATAATGAAAACTTATAGACGTTAAGGCAACCATGATTAAATCTGAAAAGACAGGATATAAGATGCCTTTGTAGGCAAAAGGATGGCTGAAGTAAAGTTCTTTATGACATTCAGGGCTTTTATCAATCAGTTATGCTACTTTTCATTTTTTCTTCAAATAATGTGTGATTATGTGTATTGTTTAATAACACAAGGCATCACAAGTTTGGTAGTTTCATGGAATTTATAAGAGTAATTTAAATCCAGACAACTTTTGACCCATGAAAATAGACCAAAGTTATTTGACTCTCAGATTCTCACCTAAGAATTAAAGGATGCAGTTTACTTGATGAAACTGCCTTCCAGGAACTTACGTAAAGCTGATGTGATAGAACAGTCCAGATCTGGCAGTTAGTTGCATTGGTAAGAAATCAATAGGAAAACCAGTAGATTTTTACCAATTTTCAGAATTTTTTTAAACTCAAATCTGAAGTCCCAAGACGATCTTACATATAATAGTATAACAATGCTGTCATTATACAAAGGTTAAGAGAATGATTTTGTAGTAATTGTGACAGGTGCTATAAGAAAAAGGACAGTATTTTTACAGGATGCTATTTCAAGAGAAGTAAGAAATAAATTAATAACAAGTATATTAATATACTTAAAGCCCACAAGCTATGTTAGAAGCCATGCTCTCTGAAGCAAATCCCATGCAATTCAGCTTTCAGATTCTCCAAAAATTAAAATACACAAAATACAGAAGAACTAACTGAAAAAGGGGAAAAAAATATGAAGCTTAGTTCACATATTAGGATACTGGAAGAAAAAAGAATATAAAAATGCCAAATTCCATACCAATATCCTGTTCTGTTATGGCATCTTCTCGGCCAACATATGTTTGGCCCTCCTAATTAAGAGAGAAACACACATTATCTCCAGTTGGAATCTCCTTATCTCCCCCACAAGAATATAACTTATCCTTCCACTTTCTCAGGGTAACCTGAATGAAATACATATTTAAACATACAAGAAAAACAGGAATCATATAGCATTTTCAGAATGCTTTCACAGTCTTTATTTTACAATATTATAAGCAAATTCAAGTTTCAACTGTCCAGTGCAGAACCACCTTTGAAGTTTTGAGACAACCTAGATTTAGATTTTAAGGTCAAGCTTTATAATTACATGAATAACAAACCAATACACACAGATAAAAACATGAAACACCTATATCTGGTTAACCAGTGGACTCTCAGGATAAACCTAAACAGATACTTCAATTTCATCATTTCCAACCCGTTCAGAGCTTTTCTTACTACTGCAGAGAAGCATAAAGAGCCATTCTTACCATAGTAATGTAATGTAAAGCACTATATATAGATAGCAAATCAATACTATAATTTTTCTACTGAAAAAAATCACAAGCCATATAAAGGCTATGGAAATATAGATGTGTATTTACCTTCAAGTGGTACAAGATGATACCAGTACTGAGAAGATCATCATCAATGCCAATGAGATGAGGCAATTCAGAATCTAACACAACACCTATCCCTTCTTTCCTCAGAGCCAAAGTTTGTTCCTATAAAGGACAAAAGTCTATTTATTAGGATGTGCAAGAAATACCCCTCTTTTTTCTTTCTAAACCCCATTTAATGTAACTTCTCTGTAATATCACATGAAAGAAAAAGAAATTTTTTCCAATTTTTTGATTTTACATTTTATATGTAACTACTTTTGTTAGGCATTCCAAACTTGCTGTTAAGGAAATCAGTGAAACAGTTATTTGAAGGAAACCAGACAAACAGCTGAATTATACCAGAGAAGGAACATCCATCAAGAGTGTAACAAAGCAACATTGTCTAAATGCAAGCTATGTGCCACCTTTCACAATGGTACGAGAATTTCAAACTCCTCAGCATGCAGTACAGCTAAAGAACAGAAAACTGAAAACTTTTCAGCAGTCCTTTAAATAAGCTGAACCTTGCGCAACAGAAACACCAGACTCCTGACAATTCAGTAAACCTAAGCAATTGAAATACCATGCCATGTAAGAGACACACTGCCAGTAGTAAATAAATGTAAGAAATATTCAAAGCACGTAATTTCAATTCTTCAAAATTCCTTTGAACCACATTGTACAGCCATCCACAGGCTGAAGCATCATTCAGCAGGACTTCAAGTGGGAGATTTCAGCCTTGGTTAAAGTAATATATGGTATAGTACACAATAGTTTATGCAGTACGTAAATAAATTACTTATACTTTGAAATAAGTCTTAGTATTTAAAAAGTTCAATTTTCAGGTTGAAACAGAATCCTATTGGCTTCTGGGCCTGGAAGATTACAACGATAGAGATTGTGCATGTGCAGACACACACAATCTTTCAAGACAAATGTGTTTTTCTATATAAAAGAGCTAAGCTCCGACAATTCATGAAGCAGAGACAAGGTCAACAAGTATTCCTGTGTATTACAAGGAGCACAACTTTTCTCCTGGTGCTAATAAAAATGGAAAATAAGTTTTCTGACAGTTGCGTGACTACTCCTTTTCCAAGTTATCAAAAGCCTTCTCCAGAGCCAAAAAGACACCACACTGTAAGAAAAAACACAGATTGCTGTATGTGTTTTCCCAAGTACAGCAACTTGCAAGTCTAAAGAAGAAAGCAAATGTAAAATCTCATTTCCCTGCAGAAAAAAAGGTTGCCAATATTGATACTGTCTAAAAATTCCAAGTATGGATACATCTGGGCAAGACAAGATGATGACACAACATATAAGATTGCAAAACAAAACTGGGAAATGTTACTCTGGTCATGGATGAATTAAAAAGCACTCAGAAAGAAAAAAATAAGCTGTGATTCATGTGCAGCTCAGACATTCAAAATGAACCCAGATATTCGTTCACATTATAAAACAGTCATATAATAAACCTAAAAAAAAACCCAGCTTAACTAATTGTTCAAGAGAAAAAGTAATTTCAGTCAAAAATACCTATCACATACTAGATATTTACTGAGTAGCATCTACTGTTATACATAATTTATAATGTTCCCATATTACAAGGATGAGGACAAGACCCTGAGGACTGCTGACCGGTTACTGCTAGCACCTTCGGCCCAATGGAATTGATAAAATATTAAAAGCTGAATATTTTTTCCACAGAACAACAAAGCATTTGCCAATGTCCCTGACAAAGGAAAAAAATAAACATCCCAGGAGACAAAAAATTATCAGTGGGTGAGAAAAACAGCTCACAAATAATCAAGAATAAAGAAACAATATGATTCTTTATTTTCCAATCTTTCAATACTCAACACATTCTTACTATAATAAGAATTTAATAATGTATTATTGTGATTTAAAACAGGTGGATGGCTTTTTTTATTTAGATCTAGAATTGAAAAACATAAATTAACTGGGTTTCTAGAGTTGTATTTTGTAAACAACTACCACTCACACACAGAATGCATCCTGTTAACAGAAATTTTATAAGAAATGCAGCACACAGTAGGTGTGATTAACTATAATATTTTTTAGTTAAATATAGGCTGCAAATAAGCTTTTATCTTCAGATACAATTTACTAAAACAACCTGAATCTTAATCAGATACCTGGAGTAACTCCTGAACTTTAACTGCTTGGCTTAAAATATAATTCCAAATTCAAAAGCTTCTTCAAGGATGCCTCCAAAAGCCAAACTGTGCACTTCTGCCCCAAAATGAAATCACAGAAACATCACCAACACTAAATCTTTATTACTCTGTTCTCTAACAGTGAGAAAAGGAAAAGAAAGAGGCCCAAAAGAAGTAGTCAACTGCACCTCTTTCATCCTCAACAAAGAATGTCTCTGAAGAGGGACAGACCTCTTCTGAAATAAATTGAAGGTCTGTAAGCTATTACAAGGCAGAGAAATTATTAGGTTTAATCCACTATTTGATTCACTTCCATTTGTGCTATATAATTTTAAGTGGTGAATCCAAAACTCAAATTACAACAGCATGAAAGGTCACTGTCCCTACTAAAAATTACTAATTCAGAAAATTTATTAAAATCTCAAGATGCAGTTGAAGAAAGCTGAATGTACCCACATGCATCTTAAATTGAATTATCCTTGAACAGAAAAGTGTACACATACTCCCTCAGTATTTGTGTTCACAAGTTGTGGAAAATAAAGCAAGCCAAGTGTTATCCACAAAGGAGACTTTCGTCGGTACAAGTGGCTACTGTGCTAGGAGCAGAAAAAGCTTTTCTTCTTTGGGAGCTGCTAGATTAAATGGAGTCACTTGAAGAGCAGAAACTCACAAGGTAATTCTGAGACAGAATTCAAAAACCCACGTCTTAAAGTCAAAGTTAAAATAAAGGGATTATATTGTATGTTTAAATTCTCGTCTCTTGAATTCAGCTCTGACTCAGCTATCAGAAATATCCTGATACAGTCAATTCATTTCCATTTATATAGAGAAATATAAAAGCTTTTGTCAAAACTCATTTCTTCTGTACTGATGCATTAAGTTTACTGTATTAACTGATACAGTGGCACCTCTAAACTGAAATATGATCTGGTAGTTTAAGAACAAATCTATGACTAAAGTACTCACTTGTGCTGAAAAGTTCATCATCATCATCATCATACACAACTATCCATTATAAAGAACACCACTCTGACACACAGGAGGTCTTTAAATGGATCTCGTTGAATGCACACACAAAAATAAAAGCACACAGCTTTACTTTTTTTGGCCAACAAGATACTGAATTAAATTTAAAAAGAAAGTAGGCCCAAAAGGCATT
The DNA here is from genome assembly GCA_013398275.1 of Promerops cafer. Taxonomy (NCBI): domain Eukaryota; kingdom Metazoa; phylum Chordata; class Aves; order Passeriformes; family Nectariniidae; genus Promerops; species Promerops cafer. Next base: position 379,540 of record VZSE01010765.1, on the reverse strand, counting down.
TCTAACATTCCTTTACCAATCTAACAGTAGAGGAAAAAATTATGCTGCTATTGTCCTAGCACATATTAAAGACTACATGTAATTAGTGCACTGCAGTGAACAGAACCTCTCAAGGGAGTTCAATTTTTGTCACACTTTCCAATGCAAAAATGCAATTCTTTATTTAAATATTGAACAGATAGCTGCTGGCACACAGTCCTGAGAATACACTGTACAGACACTTTCAGTAAAACATGACAATTTACTTAGCATGATGTTCAGATTTCTAAATTTAAATTATGAAAAAAAAAAACACATAATACCAAATTAAAAAAAATTATGTGCAAAAATGTGCAATGGCAAAAGTCTTGGCATTAATATTTAACCAGACTATATATGAAAAAATTCTTATGCTAACAGGTACTTTGGGTACATTTGATTTTATTGAAAATGTGCTATTATATCCTGAGTTCACAAAAATGTCTGACTATACTCAATGGCCTGGCACTAACATTAAGTCCTCTATAAAATGTATAGACGTAGACTGCACACAAGCGAAGTTCTTAATTCTTAATTGGTTCTCCTCCAGTTATGTATTCAATACACTTTGCATTTCCTTTAAATCACTGGAAACAAATGTTTCATACCTAGAGAAAAAATATTGCAGTGTTCAGAATTCAAATGCTCCTGAAAAAGTTGATTTCCAAACCCAGAAGATACATAGCATTAAAGAGACTATGTAAACAGAGAGAGGAAAGAGGGTGAAGCAGCCTCGGCTGATCATGCCATAATCAGCATGGGTGAAAACCCAAAACTTCTCTTGCTGAAGTCAGAAATTTAGATATTCACCATCACAGGACTACAGAAGATTAAGTGATTTAAAACCACAGTTCCATTGCAGAGGTTCTGGACAGACACAGGAAGCTACGGGCTGTACTGCTGGATTACAGCAAAGAATGTATGGCAATATAGGCAAACCCACTTCAAACCCAGTTCATACATGTGTGCTCTAAGAGAGCTACACTGAGTTTCCAGAGTTAACCCTTCCACAAAAAGAGAAAATGAGACAAAAGTGTGTTCAGGACTGCGATGAATGTGCAAAAAATCCAAGGGGGGAAATTCCCAAACAAGCAGTGCTCACTTGATGTTTCTTATATGAGGAAGTAGAAAAGAAATTTGATCATCAGAGTTCAAATCCAAAAAGCAACCCCTTGTTGTTAAATACAAGGACACTGTGGACACAAATAATTTACATGGCTGCAAGAAATTACCTGGAAAAAAGATGAGAAAAGAGGTACTTGTGGACGAAGGCACAGGGTATCCATTGCCTGGGGTTCCCTAACTTCAAGAATCACAGACTCAGAATGCATGCAGTGTTTTCTGGAGGACTGCTATCTGCTTTCTCTGTTTTATACTCCAAAATTGAGTACAGCTGAATAAACCATAATTCACCTACACAGAACTTATTCCCATCATCTGGGTGGTAGAGTCCTAATGCAGGCTTTGAATGAATTAAAAATAGCAGGATATAAGAGGAATATACTGCACAGACTTCTGTTTCTGTTTACATAAATTATCTGAATAATTCTGGATATAATACTTCTGAAAATGCTAAATAAACAGATTGACTATTCATTCCTCTGAATTTTCAACCGCATTGCATGCTAATTATTATATTTATAAAGATGACAGCCAACTACTGAAGTTGCACTCACAGTATTAAGAGACAAGTGTAGCAAAAAATTAGTAAAGCTGCCAGTAAGCACCACAAAACAAAAGAAAGCTGATTTGATTGGTTCTGTAATTTAAGGAAAACTTGAGGAATTTTACCTCTGCTTGAAAAGCCAGCAACATTGCTCCTACGTGAGGAGAAACAAGTGAAAAGTGACCTCCTGTGTCACAAGTGCTGTGCCCAAACACCATAACAAGTAATTTTATAGATTACACTCAGGCTTTCATTCATTATATAATGTAAAACTATTTCAAATATTTGGTCTGAACTTGGTAATAGCCAGTTTATACTCATGCACTTTGCATCACTATTGACATTCAGCTGAAATAATTTTCCTTCTCGAGCCTTTATCCATTGATACTGGCAGCAGTGGTATCTATCTATTCTCCTTACTATGGTTATAACTATGCCAAACTCCAAGCATTTCCACCCAGGAGATGACCAGGCTCACCATATCCCAGCGTTTAGCACATCCCTTCTCAAGGTCTTCTTCTTTGCCAACTTCCATGCCGTGTTCCCAGTGTGTATACAATTTTGCCAGCACCATGTGCACCCCTCTTTTCCACTGACTGCACACAATATCAATCTGATCCTTCCAGATTCATGTGTCTTTCACGCAGACGTACTATTTCGTGACAGTGAAGTCTCATGCCATCCTCCTCCTCTTCCACAGTGTATTAAGTCCTTTGCGTTGCAAACTATTTACCATCAATGACTCTTTGTTGTCCTCAGACTCACCTAATCCTCTCTCAGATGCTCTGCTAGAAAAATTAGCTTTAATACCAGCAGACTTGATCAGATAACACATTGAAAGAAACCATTAAACATTATTAAGCCCAAAAATGTGCTCCAGGACCACCTCCCCAAAACCCCTACAACTACAAACTTCCCTCCCCTCCCAGTACCACTGCTTCCATCACATCCTCTGTGGAATTTTTATTATATTTAAATCCTTACTTCCACACTACATAAATAAGGAAATAGTTTCCTGTACATCCCAGGGTCAAATGCTCCATCAACATCCACCAAGATGAGAACCAGTCCCACGCTGTTTATAGCAGGGATAAAAAGAACTGGATTCAGCACACACTTAGCAGACAAACCAGGATCAGTCAGCTCAAGAAAAAAATCAAGACTACAGACAACATGACAAATATTCATTAAATAGGAAATTACTATTTAAAATCCAAGAGATTTACAGGGACTTATGACTATGATTTTGAAAGACATGGCAGAAAAAAAGACACCATTTCAAAGTCTTCTCAAGACAAGGAAATTAAATTTTCCTCGCTAGTCCAGCAAATATAAGCTGTTCAGAAGGCAGTATCAGTCAAGTTTTGGAGTCCTTCCACAATTCACTTCAGCATAACAAGCATAAGTCAGAGCAACAGTTCTGAATTTAACATTTGCATTTAGCTTTAAATGCTTATTTCCACAGGGTAATATTTTAGCAAATTATTTTCCATTCATTTTATTTTGAGAACAGAGTTTATAATTACTTTTCTGGAAATTGATGAGGGTATAATCATCTTACCTTCTTTCCCAGACATTATGTGCTAAGTTTTACTAAGTCAGTTAAAGAAAATACAAGCTGTCACATATGTGATGCTTTTAATGCAAATTAAAGGTCTATTAAAAGGTCAGAAATCATAAAAAATATATTCCATTTGATCTCAAGGCAAACATTTGAGGATGTTACAAAAAGACAGGATAAAGTGCCCTTTAAAAACTATCAGTTTGATTTTGTGCACCCAAAGCATAAAATAATTGGTGTATTAAGCTGGCACAAACATTAGCAACTGGTTGTCCATCATAAAGTGACTAAGATTTTTGATACTATTCTTTTGTAAAGCAGGTAAACTCAGCTGGGGAAACTGAACTTTTCTTATGAAAACATCTTCCCTTTATTCTAATTCCAGTGGAATAGATGTCATATCAAAAATATACTACAATTCCACCATTAATACTATACAGGTTAAGCATATAAAAATACAGATTAAAAATTTGTATAATTATACATAGTATACTGACAATTGGCTTGAATGCTCAAAATTGAATCATTTCTAGTAAAAGGATTGAAAGCCAGAAGATACACAGGAAATGCCCATGTCCTTATATTATATGTAATGAAACTACAGTTCATTTCACAGTTTTAATAATGAAATGAAAATGAACAAGTCATTCTGACTTGCAACAGCCCAGTACATTAATTAAACTGCTTTAAAGGACAACATAAGAGGACACCAAACACTTCAGCTGTAATTGCAATACAATGACCTCAATTTCAATTATACACAATAATGAATCATACATACAGATGCTGAACAAGATCACAGCATCCTTTAAAAAGGTAGGTTGAAAGAGAGGATAAACACAAAATACGGGGAAAGGACAAGATGGCAAGAGTATAAATCCAGAAAAATAGTCACAGGAAATAGGTACCATATGAATCAAAGGGAAGTGTCCTTTAAAAATAAATTAAATAAAAGCAACCTATACTGAGACATCTATAATCTGGCATCAGTCCCTAATATCAAGGACAAAAGAATTACCATATCTAATAAAAAACAAGAATACTGAAATCATAGCCAAGACAGACATCCCAAATACTGACTGCAGGGTAAAGTTCCCATCACTTTTTTTGGTATGTTCAGCAAAAATTGAATCAAAAAATTCAGAAGGGAGAAATCTCTTGCACTGTACTATGTAATCTAGACTACAATACATTATGGCATTCTTGGCAGATTGAAGTTTTGCCACATTTGAGTATTTTTTAAATTTAGGGCCCATTGAGTTAATGAAAGGGAACTAGCACAGCTTTGCCAACTACTAACAGAAAATAAGGCTTCCTTGAAAGATGCAAACCTGCTGTACTTTTAGGGAGAAAATGCAAAGCAATCTACCCAAAGCTCAAGAAGCAACCACCGACAGTTGCATTTTGCTAACTGATCTGAACCTTAATTTATGCATTCTCACAAAAACCTTCAGGGAAATATTTTTTGTTAGCTAATATAGAAAAATAAAAGAGGAAGTCGTGTTCTCCAAAGGAGGTATGGCATTTGTTATATTTGCATACTGTAAGAAATGAGGCAAGTTTTATTTCTTCAGTGGAAAAGCTTTGTTATTTTTAAAACTTCACTGAGATTTGAAAACACGAGTGTGCAAATGCTGTGTATCATGGCAGCCTTGTCTCTCACCTGAATTCTCAGTGACTCCTGACAAGTACTACTGCACCTCAAAACTATAGATCTACTGGAGCTGATTCATTCCACTATGTAAATGACCTCAAAAATAAAGGATTAATCCACTGATATGGTGTAAAATATATCACTTTTTAATGACCTACAATGATTGGCAAGTGAATATCACTAGCCATAACAGATGGAGAGCAAATCCCCTCTTTCATTCCTAAGCCTTTGAGGCATACAGTACCCCAAGTTTCATAATTTCAGAAGTTAAAGAAGACCTCACGATGAGTCTAAATCTAACCACTTGAACAAAAAGCAGACTAGATGTTTGAAATATTCATTTAAATGCTTCATTATGATAAACTATCAAGAGCACATGAAAAATCTCTTTCAAAAATGCTGCCAAAAAGGACTATGTGACACAGAAGTAACGTTGAATTTAACATGTACAGTACATCCTTTCCTAATGAAATCAAGGTGACAGGTGTATTAAGACCAACAAGATCACTGGTAAACAAAAGCTACTTGTTGAAACCAGGATAAACCATGATATTGTTTTACCAAAAGCTATTTATGGCATTTAACTTTTAAATATGTTATTACTAGAGAAAACTTTTAGATTTACTGTGTAAAGCATCTTATACTTAGACAAAACTACAGAGATTTAAACATAAAACCAAATATAACCAAATTCTCTCCCAGGCATATTTCAATTAAGTGTATTAATGACTGTTTAAATTCAGCTAATCAATTTAGGTCTTAAGAGACTAGCAACTTTAAAGGAAAATGGCCAAAAGAAAATTCCTCAGGAGGAAACCCTCTCAAATTTCCCTGGGTTAGGGATACAGTAAGATACAATTTCCATGAGTTAATAGAATCTTAACCTTAAAATCCTCCTTTGCCTTTCTGTTATGTTCCCTATATTTGACTGTAACTCTGGAACCCATCAAGGTCAATCAGATCATGGCCTCCCTACTTCCACAAGTCCATGTTGGATTTTGCAGCCATCTCTCCACTGAGTGAAACCAGAGAAAGAAATAATAAGAGACAGCAAGGTGATCACGTAATTAAAGACTGTTAACAGAGGCAAATGGCAGGCAAACTACTGTAAACCAGCTGGGCACTTCAAACATCTACGTTTCAGCTGCTCAAAAGTGTGACTTCATACTTACCCCATTATCAGCTGCACTTCTCAATGGAAAAAGCTTTCCTTGCAAAGTTGGGATGTACCACAAAAAAGACAAATGGATCTGTGCTTTCTTATAAGGGCTAATTACCAACTCAAATGAACACTAGAAAACTGAAACTATATGCTCCTCTTCTTTCATACAGATAATTCTTGGTTATGTGAGTCTGCCTGAGTGTAACATTTATTGTTTTCCCCAAAATTTAGAGTTTCCCTGCAGCACATAACTAGTAAATTAACAAAGTCTGCAGATCAATTGGTATATCAATATTTCAAAGTCTGGTTTTCTCAGTTCTCATCAAAAAGCTGTCACCACAGAAGCTGCAGAAGCACAAATGACAGGCGGATCCCACTGGGGGGAAAAAAAAAGAACAGAAAAACCACACACACAAAACACAAACAAGCAAACCGACAAAAAAAAGGCGAACAACCCAGACAACTATGGACATGCCATTCCTTCATGCAAAACATAATGCACAATTGGGTATCCTGACTGGGTTTTTTTAAGTTTCTGGATAGCTTATCTTGTTCCTTAGAGCAATCAAACTTTGTATGATGCCTGGAAGACGGGATTTTGAATTGTTTCCCTTGACCAGAAATTCTTCTTGAAAACAAACATCTCCACATTCAACCAGAAAAATCAAGCCAGACAAATCATCGCTTCTCAGAAGATTCAAACATGTTCTTTTCACGAGTCACATCAGCAGCTGTTTTGGCCTACTATCGTAGAATCACAGAAGCATTTGGGTTGAAAGGGACCCTCACAGGACACCTTCAACTAGACCAGGTTGCTCAGAGCTCCATCCATCACCTTGTCAAATCTTTGCGCTGACCATGCCATTATCCAGTAAAAAAGATGTCTGATACTGTAGCCTGAGCTCAGGAATGCAAATGAAGGAGGATGCTACGAAGCTTCCAAGGGCAGGTAATAAACCAACCCACTCCTTATAGCATCAAACTGCTTCTTCAGATAATCAAAGGTCTGAGCACCTTTGGATTGCTACAAAGAAGTTGAAACGCTGTTCCTGATGTTTTGAAATATAACTCATCTCAGATTTGTTTCCTTATGCTCTGTGAACACAGCAACAAAATAAGAACAACAAGGGGCAATGAAAAACAGTTGAAAATAAAAATAAACTCGCAACCTTTGACAGTCAAGTCAAGTGTCTGTTTGGGAAGATATTTTTTAATTGACATGTACCATAGAGAAAATCTGGTAATTGAATTAAACAATTAAATTCAGAACAAATCCTTCAGCAACAGTTTGTCCAGATGTTGCAAGCAGGACTTTGAAAGAAATTAAATGAGTATATTTAACAAAAAGTTCTACAGAAGCTGACATTTTGAAGATGATTAAATCCTTGTCTAGTCTGTTGTGGATTAATTAGTCCTAATTATGTTTTCTGTATTTACATAAGGGCAAAAACTCCAGACATAGAAATGGTATTCATGGATGAACTATTACCAGGCCAGAAGCTGCCTGAAACCACAAATCTTTCGCTGAAAAAGTTCCTGCAAAACAATGACAATTCTTTCACAGAGAAGGAAGTTGTGCTTGGGAAAACAAAAAAGGAAGTGCCCCATAGAACTCTGTCTAAATCCTGTGTTTTTAAGATATTCATACAGCCAAATCCACTTCAAAATAAATGGGAATTAGACACCTAAAATATCTTCAAGCACTAACTGATACTTCAGTAACTGAAATAGGGATAACCTGAAACACTAGCCTATTGCCCTCCAACAAATAAAACTGAATCTGCACTCTCTTTAACAAGACTCTTATTGGATGAGTCAATCACTGCTGACAAGATATTTTTATGTCCTTCTGGAAAGACTGTAGTGGAAAGAGAAGGATATTAAGTTACATTAGATTGTCAGGGTTCAGTATACTCTACTATGTCTCAGTAACATTTTCATACTCAGAGAGAAAAATATGTAAGCGTACCAGAAGAAAAAATTCTGCATAATAAAGCAATCTTTCTATGGACCAACTGGAAAAACCTCCAAGAGTCAGCAAAAATATCTGGAAACAACAGATATGTTCAGAGTGTTGCAAAATGTGGGATGTGTAAAATTTTTGTAAGAAAGTATGTCCTTTAATGTTTAATCTTTGTTACACTTCCAAGCCTAATCAACAAGAAGAGAGATTTAACCCATAAATCAGAGAGCAGCAAACAAGCCCTAAGTGATGTGCAGGTGTTAGAAAAACTAAAATTTTCATTGGTAAAACTGCCTAGTTAAGGTTTAGGGCTGGACATGTTTCAGTGACCTCAGACCTAGGGGGAAGTTAACAAAGCTTGCGAAGAAGGATCTATCACTTATAGTGGGCCCAGAGAATGCAAAATTTATGGGTCACAAGGACAGATAGCAGAAATTCCAAGATAAGAAAGAAACTAATAAACCAACTCACCACCTGTGCTGAAATCAGCTTCGACTTGGTAAAAGGTTATTTCAGCAGGGGCAGATCAAAACCACCAACCCTAGAAAGCCACAGACCCAAAAGAAGAGAAAGCCTGAGCATGCAGACTAATTCACATGGGAAGTGAGAGAATCATTAACCAACAGAAGAGGGAATACCAATTAATATGAGAACTAGGTGACTTGTAGCCAATGTACACGAATTCCTTTGTTTGTTAAAATGTATAAATAGCAACAAGTTCTGACAGCTGGTGCGCTTGATTTGTGGAATACCACTGGGCACCCAGGGTTGTTCAACTCTGAAATGAATGTTCAATGTGTCTCTCTAGTGTGTAATTATGGGTTTGTTGCACATCAGGTAATGCATCTGATTTTGTGGACAAGAGCTTTTCACACTTACATTGAGGGCTTAAACTGCCAAAGGCCGAAGAGATGGAACAGACCTACTCCTTACTTGTGAATGCTGCATTGCCATCCAGAAGATAGACAGACACTTCATCAACTGTTTTCCAGGCAACTAGCATATACACAGTAACCTCCCAATAAAGAAGATACTGGAAATGGATGTCAAGAAATACTAGAAATGCCAGCATTAGGGAAACTATTGATAAGAAGGTTGAAAATGGAAAAAGATTTCTCTATGCATAATATTGCTCAAAGAACTAAAAGAGGAACAACAAAATTTCACTTCTAAGTATGAGAAAACATTTACTGTATGGACAAGAGGAATAAGAGGTAGGAGAGGAGTAAAAATATTCCAAAAGATGGAAATCTGGTTTGGGCTTACTAGTAATATTTCCTTAGAAAGTGAAGGAATAAGCACAGCTGAGTATTTAGCTTGCTATGTTTTGGATGAAAACAAGTTACAAAAACACCCTTCTTGTTCTACAGGCTGGCTCCCTTAAAAATACTTACCATAAATAGATCAGGTAAGACAAAACACTAACAAGTGAAAAAAATTCTGTTGTGTCTAATTGTGATGGACAAGACAATTCCAGGGTTTAAAAAAAAAAGTTGTTCCAAGAAAACAACTCTGAAATGTCTGAGATTCTCATTGAAGTGACAGACTACACATTAAAGTAGGAAAAGCTCTTTTGCTCTGTATTGTGTCAGTGAAGCTGCTCCTCTGCTTAGTGGGTGTCTGTTTAAAAAACTTTTGTTTTTTATAAAGCTGCATATACAATACCAAATTTCTATCCCATGTTTTATTTAAGTTTGACACAAATATGGCTTCTGGAATATCAAAATAGATTTTGAGTCACTACCCTCAAAGTAGTACATGCTATTTGGGAGGCAATGCTAAGAGAGGAGGAGATATGGAACACACCATCAGTGGAGGTGTATGCTTTATAACTTGTGCACATGCCAAAGTTACATTTGGGACTAACCTGGGACTTCAATAAAACATTTTTGAAAATTAAAAATAATGCTCTTCCTTTATAGGCAATAAGTTATTTATATAGCCATCAATTATGGAAGGGGATATTGATTTCCTTGTGCATATAGATGTTGGATAAGGCACAAACTCTTACTGTGTCTTCTCCTTCTAGATAATGGAACAAAGAATTAACACTATACTGTGGGCTGTACGGGTTTCAGTGCATTTAAAACAAAAAGTTTAGTGGAAGTAAGACACTTCAGTCTTCTGAGACAAAGAAACTTCTACTATCCAAAACCACTAAGAGAAACAACAATGCAGAAACTTCCTAAGCAGTTTTTCTCCCATTTCCCAGAGCATTAGATCGTAGCACCCTCATCAAGCAAGAAATGCCAATTAAAGAGTCTGCAAAAAGCAAGATCAGAAAACTGCAGTTTTGTTGTGAGCAGCTTACTGTGAAAATGCAAGTGCTCCTGCAGCAGCCCAGAGAGGCATCCATAGCTCTCTGCAATGAACACCAGTCAAAAAGGCAGATGCAGAATGCAGAACTGCTTAAATGAGCAACTGCTAAGACAGTGAAGCTAAAATGATGGAAAATTAATGATGCACTTCCTGTAAAGAATAAGGAAATTACAAGAGCAGTTCTTAGTCTCATGAGGTCAGCTTACCTTTTCCACCTTTCATTATTTCTCTTTCCCTCTCGGAACAGACTGCCACGAGCTCACTGCTGATATACAGCTGGCTACTAATACACAGAAACCCTACTATTGTGGTGGCACCCCAAAGCACCTCTACATTTAATGTGCTGCAAGGATTTCCATCAGAAGCCCTGGCATAGCCAACATTATTTTTCAGGAAATATAGCCTTCATTCCTGGAATTCCAATGATCAACTTAAGCTGAAATGCCCGCTCCCTGACTCTGCAGACTTTGTTGTACAGACACAACTACTTCTGACATCTGAGCAAAATCCCTGAATAGAGCTGCAGGATTTGGCTAATTGTAAGCAGAGGTTCCTATTTTGGCTTTCTGGACACTAGCCTGTAAAATCCTGTTTTCCAGTGGCTTATAAAACTTAAACCATCAAAGCTTCTATTTTCCATGCTGGAGCATCTGCTGCAGGCTGGCTCCTGTCCCCACTAGCCTGGTCTAAGGGAAAACTGTTGTTCTGTTTCGAGAAGTAAGGCACTCAGAGCAAATTTGGTTTTTCCCAACCAAAATTTGGTTTTTCCCTCCCAAGAAGGAGGCTTCAGAGTCTCCTGTGGGTGAACACAATGAGCACACACTAGCCTCAAAGGGCAAGTAAGTCTACATATAGCAACACTGACATTTGGGGCAGAGAACTAGACTTTTCTTGCCATTACTGATGCTACCGAGCAGGAGATATTACATCTCCCAGCTAGGAGACAGCAACTCCACCCTCAGTATTCCTCATGCTGATATCTACAAAGGAGAAAAGGCCTGGCTGGAAGACAAAGAGACAGGCTATTTTCATTCATCTCTTCTTCCATATGCATTACAAAACAGCCTTTAATTACATAACATATTTTCTACATATTTTCTGTAAATAATTTATTTCATAGACTTTATTCTGGGAATGAATCGAGAAAGCAGTGGACTATTAGCTACAGGACTCCTACCTCATTTGCTGCTAAAGCTGGATGATAAATGAGTCAGGGAATTATAGAGAGGAAAAAAAACTAGGCTCATATTATTAATTTTAAAAGCTATTTTTAATTTAAGTTTATTTTATTAATTTTAAAAGCTATTATTAATTTTTAAAGCTATTTTGCTATTATTTGCATGTTTCTAGAGCAATGGGAGAATTGTTTCACTTATTTAGAGTTCTGTTTACTTTTTACCTAGATATTCATCTCTACTTCTGTAGAGATTAATCTAAAGTAATAGACTGCTTTAAATCTGTGAATTTCTTCCTCCAGATCAACATGCAACCCATGCTATTGAACGAAATTGGAGGAAGAAGAAGGACTATGCATACTAGCAAGCAACAACCACCAAGGAGAAAAATCAGGCTTCAGGACTAGCAACACAACAGCAAAGACTTTTACAGAGGAATATGCATAGTTAGATGCACATTCTTGACTGGTTGCAACAGCCATAGTCTGTGCTGCCACCTGTGTTTAAGAGTGTATGAATCAAGTCTAATGCCCAGCTGCCGTTTCAGATGCAAAGTCAGGTGCGCAACAGTACCATGCACTCAAAGATACCAGAATCACACAGCAATAAACTCCTACATACACTGCTAAAAACACCAGCAGAATAAAGTGGTTCCAGCATTTCATATCACATTGTCACTAGAAACAGCTCGTTTGTGAGGCAGATATAAATTTGAGGTTCATCTAAACTGTTGATGATGGAATGCTTCTTTCCCATCCCACAGCCAAATCCAAATAAAAATTTACATTTTGTCTCTCTCTTAATATTTCTCGGCTGATCCTTTGGGAGAAACAGTTTTTAGGATATATTTCTTCCTCTTCTTTCACTGATTTCAATTTAGACCACCTTCCTGGCACAAGATAATTAATAGGAAAGCAGAACAAATGCCCAGGAGGAATTGTTGAACAAGTGGCATTTGAGCCGTAGAAAGGATTTCAAAAGCCACCCATTCTGTCTGACTCCCTTTCATGTGAAAACCACCTACAAGATCTAGTGATGCATTAAAGCTAAGCATGGCCTGAATAATCTACAAATGCAGGGCCCCACTCGGAAGGAGGAGGGCAGTGAAATATTTAGCAGTGTGGCTACTCCTAGACACTGGAGGGCCTCTTTTGAAATGCACAGCCTTATCAGCCAAGCTATTCAACCCTGGCTTAATCAGTGGTTGGTGAGCTCAGAAACGGTAGTCCCCAGTTGTGCTTCTCTTACGCCCAGCTGGTTTCAAGTGGAAAAAACAGTTTAAAATTGAAATAAAAAACAATTAGTAGCATTAGACATCTCTTGATCACAACTTTCTAGCAGAAACAGAAAGCTAAAAGTGGTCAGTCCACCACAAAGGCATCACAAGCAGCTATAGCATCTGCAAGTGAAAAAGGAGATTTCTTCATCAGATGAACACAGGTGGCAGAAAGACTTGAAAGCAGACAATTAGTCCTTTAGAAATCTACTTTTGACTGCTGCACTCAGCATTCCTCAGGTGGCTGGGACCCTTTCAATACTGCTTCTATTAGGAAAAGAGCTACAGTAGATGAGTAGCACCAGTTCCCAATTCAGTACTTTTTCATGCTCTGACAACAGCAAGCCAAGGCTGAGACGGACAAACTTGCTTAGGTAAAGTAATAATCATCATTTAATAACAGCATCTGTTCTGTCATATAGTATGAAAACACAATGTCTCTTTAAGGTAAGAAAATCATATTTCGATAGTCTCTGTCCAAACTCAAATTCCAAAGGAGAAATCTTCTGACCAGAACGGATGATGTTTTAACTACAACCACTGCTAATGGCTGCTACACTTGGGAAATAAATAATTCACAAGGCGAGGTATAATAAAACAAATTCTAATAAAATTGAGAGCTAAACTTGATATTGCTCGTCACTGCTCAGGAGGCAGAAGCTGTGGGTAAATAATGCAGAAGAACAAACAACAGTAAACACTCTCTTGTTATCAAACAACTTTCTTAAAAAAAGATGGAAAAAACCGAACAAACTTATTAAATTTTCATGTACTGAAACTCAATTATCATTCTACAGAAGTGATTAATCAAGAGAAAACTGTTAAAAGAAGCAGTTATAAATAGAACGGCGTATCATTGCCACTGGTGTTTCAACTGCAATATCCAGTGAAAGTAATTAGCAGAAGTGGCCTGGTGAAAGACCTCTAGGTCCAAAAGCCTTTCTGCCTTCTCAACTGTATTACCTGATAAAATACAAGATACTGCCTCTCTCAGAAACTAATCTTTTACCTCTCTAAAATATCAAGGATACAAATTCAAGAAAATAAATATAATTTAAAGGTTTTAGCAAAATTCGTCAAACATTCTATATATACTATATATATATGTCAGTTGAAAAAGAGGGTTGAAAAATTCACTGAAGAAAATAATTGCAATATATCTTAAGGTACATAATCACTTTGCAGTGCATTACAACTGTGAATTCTTGTTCAGAAGTGCTTTTGTCAGAACAGTTATTCAGGTTCTTCAGGACTTGCTCCTAAAGCAATGTTTTGGCATTCTCATAAACTCACTTTAGTGGATGTGAACAGCAATGAAATTCAAGGTATTGCAAATAACTTTCCCTTAAAATATCTGAATTAAATCAAAATTAAGCATGCAGAAGAACCTGATTATTGTATCTGCAGTGACATCTAGTGCAAGAAATCAAAACCACAGCTAAATAGGCTTCTAGAGAAAAGATGCTATTTTCATTTACTGAGTGATTACTGACCAAGATAAACAAGAATAATTAACATCAGCCCTCTTAGAACTTTCATAATATCTTTTCCTCTGCACAGCACTCACAAGCCAGCTGAAGGCAATTCTATTAAACATAATATGTTAATAAGAGACTGCTTAGTGTGAATGTGCATTTTTCTTTTCCATACAAATTCAGTTTGATAAATGAAGATACATTACATAATTGCTGGAGGACAAACAATTGTTGAGAAAGCCAATATTCCTGGGAACAGAGTTGCTACTCTACTTATTTTACAAACTTTTCTAAAAGAAAACAAATTCAGCAGCAACATCCGACTTAAATTCTTTCTGTCAGCTCTGTAACTGTGCAATGCCATGTTAATTGTGCAGGGATTTTTAAACTTCCCAAAAATTCAAGCAGAAGACATAGCTTTTAGAAAATAAAGCAGCCACACCAAAAGAAGTTTCATACCAATTCATTATTACCAATTTAAAGAAAATATAAAAAGTTGGATAGGTGACCTTACCATCTTAGACCCCACAACTGATCTTTAGCAGAACAGTACAGAAATTACTAAACTAAGGAAGAGAGCAAACAGGATTTCTTCTCTCCTCCTCTTCTTTTTGGGAATGTATATGGAATAACATTAGGAGAAGGCAAAAAAAAATTCACACAAAGATCCAATGAGCTTGAGTTGAAAGCTAAATTCTCCATTTAAGTGCTGAGGTTGCAACACACCTGAAGACAGAGAAGCAAGGTAAAGCAACACTGTTCTGCAAGGTGCAATCCTTTGGTGACATTTAAAGAAATAACCCAAAGCCTGTGGACTTAAAACTAAACATTATCACTTTAGGTTCTGATGCAGTATTTTACCCAATGGTGAAGCATCATCCACATACTTATTAAATTTATTAAGCATTAAAATATCCTTGCTTTTATTAAAAACAGGTGACAGACTGTAATACTAAGTAAGGTTAGAGTGTCAGTTTGTATTACAGTGAGAAGATCAAGGATGAAAACAAACATCACTACTAGAAAGAACGCTTGGCACTTCAGGAAGATCAACAACACCAAGAACCTGCCATGCTACACAATAAAGAATCCTTCATACAGCATCAGCACAAATTTAAACCCTGATGTAAGCAGTGTCCTAAGCTTTGAATATAGAAAATGAGAAGATTTGGGCTTTAGGTGTGAGTTGACAATAATTCAGACTACAGAGGAAGCCAGCCACCCACAGTCACCCTCCAGAAGGATTCTTCCAAAAGCACAAAATAAAAAGAGCACACCATCAGTGCTACCATCTCCAGCCCACGATATGTCCAATCTATCATCAGCAGAATGAAGGACTATACAAGATGTTCACAGCTGATAGTGGCATTCAGCCACTGCACACTACCCCAAATCCAAAACTGACAACATTTGCAGATAGGATAGTTCAACATACTCAGTCAAAGATGGAAAAACATAACTTCAGATTAACTACACACAAATGTCAAAGGAGATAAAAGCTACGGACAGAAATAAGGAAGAATACTGGGTTGCACATGTCAGCTGCACATCTGGCACAGTGCTGACTAGAATAATTGAATTTTTAGCTGTCAAATACTTTTTATCAAAACCTTGCCTTCACGTGGTATTTTCTGTTCTTTGGTACTTTCTAGCTGAATAGTATCTTCCACTCTCTATGAATTATTTTCAAGGTAGCATTTAGATGCTGCTGGTCTAATTTTAAACAAGGTTCAAAATAACTGGCAAGGGTGAAAAAATTTAAGGAACATCTTCCCCGCAAAACATCATTTCTTTGTCAGGCATCTTTGCCTGATGAAAGCACTGTATTCACTGAAAGCCAGGTAACATTTTCCAGCAATATCTGTTGATCTAGTGGAAGACATCAGCATGCCCTGTGATTCTTACTTGTATTTTACAAGGCTTATGCAAAATCTTTTCAATTATTTTGGATTTAAACGTTAACAGATTTTCCCATCTGACTGTGAGAACAATTCAAAATCATGTGAACTTTAACATTTATAACTTAGTACAAAAAAGCATAGCTACATAAAATAAAGTAGGGAATCCCATTCATCTACAAACAAGTGCACTTTCATCTCACAGGCATATGCCTAAAAGATTTGGAGCAAAAAGTGTTAGAAATTGGAAAGTAAATGTTTTTTATTCTCCAAGCCTGTTGCAGGGCAGGAATTGGAAGGCACCAACTATCTCAGGATAGCAAAATCGGGGGAGGCAAGGGAAAGAAGGTTTTAAATATAATACAAACATGAAGTTCTAAGTACCTTAATGAAGAATGTCCTGAAAGTTAGTGAATTATGACATAGGGAAAGTGGCAGGTGTGACTTCAGTGATGTAGATATACAAAGACAGTATCACTTCTCAGAGTGCCAAGACAATCTGTTTTTACAAATTACAACATGTACAGTCTCTGTGTGCAAGGGAGGGACAAATGACAAAACAAAAAGCCCAGTGAACTCACACAGAATCCATAAAAAAAAACCACCACCGCTCTCTAAAGCTTAAAAACTGCTTTCTGGTGACTCAGCCTGGCAAACTTCCAAAAAGCCCTTACCCACTCATATGCTGTCAGTGATTTCACAAATCATTAAACAAGAAGTGAATAAAAATATGGATACCTTCAGTGAAATGGCGTAAAATAAAACAGTACAATGAAGACATCTTTTGCAGATTTTCAGGGGGTTTGTGACAAAGAAAGTTTAATCAACTTCGCCTTTAACCCAAAAGTGGAATATAAGCTGTATTCATACAATCAAATTTATAATCCTATGAGAGTGCAGTTCATACAGAAGCTGCAAGAATCATGCTAACACAGCTCAGTAATAGAAAATCAGAAGTTACAGCTTCTGTATTTAAGACCTTTGGATTCAAGTATTTAACAAATGCAGCTTTCCCTGGTTTATATGTATTGTTCAGTTAACACCTCCTCTGATTCTATAATTTCGGTGCATTAATCAGTGCATTTCCAACATAGAGCTTTCAAAACTTCCCATATGCAACATAATGTTCACTTCCACAATTGACCAAAATTCACAAATCCTGTATGTGACAACGGACTTCCCAATCCACATTTGAACAAAGAGAAAATTAACAAAGTTTTATGTATGTAGAGATGCTTCAAAATAACAAAATAACAGAAATAACAAAGTTGTAGCCAAAACATCCCTGATGAATATGCAATTGATAATTCCCAGTTCAGTATCTAGATAGACATTAAACAGTCCATTCTCTCATGCCAACTGCTAAGTAGTTACCAACCCTGCTCTGTTCTCTCTGCTATTTGTGCTTGATTTTTATTTTTAAGCATAGAGCCATTCAACTCATGTGGAAGTCAGATCAAAGACAGTGGTGGACTTGAAGAAAAAATTTTAAGATATCAAAAAGTGATACAAGGAAAATCAAGTTTGATATCAGTGATACAGAGAATTAAAAAATTACTTCTAAATGCTTGCTTGAATTGCACTACAAAAAAGTTATGTTCAGCAAATCATGAAAGCTTAAGCTTTGTTTTCAAAATTTTTATTTAACAGAACAGTAAAACATTTGGCAAAAAAAATATTAGTTAACATGTTAAAAACAAATTGCGGGAATTATTCCTCTGTGTGTGTGTGCATGCACACGTGTGCTTGTACAAATGCATGGAATCACCAAGTAGCCCATTAAAATATAACCTCAGACTGCCACCTTAATCATGCACCAAATACCAATATAAAATCTCACCAGGACAATGGAAAATCCATATCTACTATGCACCACATACACTGAGATACCCAATGTAAGATAATAAGTGATTACTCACAGGTCTTGTTGATACCACACAAATACCAAGGATATGAGGGATCCACTTGTCCCTGGCCCAGGCTTTCTGAATTTGTAACTCAATAAAACCATTCAGCAATTTAAAGATTTGTTAAGAGAGAATCTGTTTTGTACTGTGGGGTTACTATGGTGAATAACAGAAAGAGTTGAGCCAAAGAAGATGACTTAGAAAAATACCTTTTTTTAAGGAAAAATACTAAGGGGCTAGGTCAAATGCCAAGAGGAAAATTTATTTATTTGCCTTACTTTCAGAATATCTTGCGTTTCATTCCACTTGTTAGTCCACTCTTTGGTCAGTTCTTGTACCTATGAAAGAAAACAAATATAGAAGAAAATCACATCTCTTCCAAAGTTCTTGATAAATGCATTCTCAAAGAAGTACTAAGTATTTGTGCAATTCTTTGTGAAGTTTAATACTTAAGCATTTAGAAAAGCACTGATGCTCCTGCAATAAGTTTCCATACCTACAATACTTCTCCCTCAAAACACAAAATTCTTATTTACACTGTAAGATGAAATGAAAGTCCGAGATAATTACTTCAAATAATTGTCTACCTTCAAATAGTTTCATAAAGTGCTTCAATCCTACAAAATCTACTGCCACAGACTGATCCTTTAGCTATAACAGGACAGCTCCTTTCCCATGGTACAGGTAGGCATGTTAAGGCAAAAATCCCCTCCAGAGAATGGCATGCAGAGGGAGAGGCAGACCAGTAGCCTTCAGGATCGAACCAGACAAAAATTTGCTGCAACCTCAAAACCACCCACTTCACTGTCATCAGCACAGAAGTGAGAAAATGCTTGTAAAGGCATTACAGACAGGGAGAGCACTGGGTATACAATCATTTAGGTTAGAAAAGACCTTAAGATCATCAAGTCCAACTGTTAACCCAGCACTGCCAAGCCACAACTGAATCACATCCCTCTGAAGCACCACACTTAGAGGTCTTTTAAATATCGCTAGAGATGGTGAATCAATCACTTCCCTGGGCAGCTTTATTCACGGCTTGACAACCCTTTCCATTGAGAAATTTTTCTAATATCCAATCTAAACCTCCCCTGAAGCAACCTAAGGCCATTTCCTTTTGTCCTATTGCTTTTTACCTGGGAGAAAAGTGACCCCCACCTGGCTACAACCTCCTTTCAGGTAGTTGTAGAAAGTGAGGTTACCTCTGAGCCTCCCATTTGCCAGGTTAAACAATCACAGCTCCCTCAGCCAGTCCTCCCTCACACTTGTGCTCCAGATACTTCTCCAACTCTCACTGTCCTTCTCTGGACTCACTCCAGCACCTCAGTGCCCTTTTTGAAGTGAGGGGACCAGAACTGACCACAGCACTTGAGATGCAGCCTCACCAGTGCCAAGTACAGAGGAAGAATCACTTCCCTGATCCTGCTAGCCACACTATTGCTGATACAGACCAGGTGCTATTGGCTTTCTTGGCTACCTGGGCACATGCTTGCTCATGTTTAGCTGCTGTCGACAGCACTCCCAGGTCCTTTTCCACTGAGACACATTTTAGTTCCTTTTCCTCCAGGCTGTGGTGCTGCAGGGGGTTGTTGTGAGCCAAGGGCAGGACCCCATTTCACCTTATTGAGCCCAGTGCCATTGGCCTCAGCGCATCGATCCAGCCTGTCCAGATCCCTCTGCAGAGCCTTCCTACTCTCCAGCAGATCAACACACCCACACACCTTAGTGTCATCTGCAACCTGACTGAGGGTGCACTTGTTCCCCTCGTCCAAATCATCAACAAAGGTATTAAACAGGACTAGCCCAAACGCAGAGCCCTGGGGAACACCACTGGTGACTGGCTGCCAGCTGGATTTAACTCCATCACTTTTCTTGGCTCAGCCATCCAGACAGTTTTCTGAAACAATGCACCTGTGCAAGCCATGAGCAGACAGTTCCTCCAACAGAATGCCGTGGGAGACAGTGTCAAAGGCTTTCCTAAAGTCCAGGTAAACAATATTCACAGCCTTTTCCTCATCCACAAACCAGGTCATCCTCTCATAGAAAGAGATGGTGTTGGTCAAGCAGGATCTGCCTTTCCTAAACCCATGCTGATAGGGCCTGATTTCCCTGGTTGTACTGTGCATGCTGTGTGACTGGACTCAAGATCACCCACTCCATGACCTTCCCCCAAACTGAGGTCAGGCCAACACAATGCTTAGGATTTGTCCTTCCTTTCCTAGTCAAGCACCTCTTCAGGTAACTTTCACATAATGCCACTGTACAAAGAAAGATGTCTTTGATGCAGTTGCTCCAAACATCTCCCCTCTTGCCACCTGCAGCTATTTTTTTGGTCTTTGCAGATCAGCTCCAAATTAATACATGACAGCTACAGAAACTTCTCTCATCTCTACCTGCATCTCAAGATTTCAACAAAGACAAGACTTTTCAATGCATCACTATAATTCCTAGTGCCACTAACTGGAACATGAAAACAAAATAAATTTCAAAAGATTAAAGAAAAACATGAAGGAAGTCTATCACAGCTCTATTCACCATACCAGAACAATTTATATTGCTCAGAAACACTTCATTTCATTTTTAATTATATTTTTTAAATGGAACATTTTAAAATAAAACTACTCCAAATTATTCTTATATAAGGAAAATCAACTCATTAAAGAAAGTCACTATATACTTGTCAGACAATATAAATATGGTTATAAAATCTTTAAATCTATACAAACAAATCAGTTATTGCATTCATTCAATTATAAAAGAGCTATAACCAGTGTAACATTGACCAAGAATTTTCAGTAATTATGTCTATTGTAATTATCATGAAAAGTAATCACATAACCTTTTAACAAGGCTGACAAAGGTAATAAAATATGCTTGATATACACCCCACACAGCAGGGCCAACACTTCTGAGCAGGATAAGCAATGGTTACTGTCAGAACATGAATAACATATTCTAATTAGCCTATAGTCAGCAATTTATATTACTGAGCTACTCTTAGGTAAAAGCTTTTTGTTTGTACTCAAAAATAAGACTAAGGATATAAATAAAACAGGATTCTCAAAGCAAGACATAAATTTACTAATTCTAAAGGTCCAAGCAGCACCAGTGTAAACCCACAATTTAAACCAGCTAAGGAGCCCCTTTTTTTAAAGGCATCATATCTATGTTTGATTGGCATCTTTTGACAGTATTCGGAACTAAATATTTGCTGTCATGTAGTTGAATAATTCCAAATACTTCCCTCCTGCCTCCTCCAAAGTATGACTTTTACTCTTTTTTTTGAACCAATTTGCAACAGCTTTCAAAGCAAGCTAATATATAGAAAAGAATTAACACAGAATGATACAATAAAGAATGAAAGATTGCTAGTCAGAGAAATGATAGTACCATTATATCTAGATTCTTCTGGATGCTGTGAGTTATCTGAACTGTCTGGAATTTTTTTCCAGCCTCTACACTTGGCTGGATTATTGAAAAAACTTGGTGAGAAGCACACTGTGAAGTACACCTAGATCTAAGACCTTTCCCCCCAGAAAAATCTAATTAGGCACTTAACATATTTGTACACACCAGATTTAAATACTGAAATTTTCCAAAAACCTACCCCACACCGCAAGTTATAAATTACTTCGAAGCACAGAAGAGGTGACCATTCTCCCCATAAATCTTTTATTGTTTTTTCTATACACAAATATTTTGTTACTGTGATTACTTGCTACTCATTACTGTGATTTAGTGGCTTTTCCCTCTCTAGTCTATTCACAAACATAATTTTTTAGTAAGGCAAGCTGGTCAGGGAACAAGTCTTTTCATTTCATTTTCATAAACAGAACTGCTACATAAATCTCAAAGATATATTTTCTTCTTAGTTACAATGTCATATTAGTAGGATAACTTAATTACTAATTCACACACCTACTTTTTTTCTTTTTTAATGCATCAAGGCAATGCTGCTGGTGGGACAAAACTTAGTTGTGCATAAAAAAAAATATCCTGAAAATTACGAACATTCCTGCATTCCGACAACCCACCTTTCCTTTTCTTTGATGTTTAAAATCTGCTTTATGAAATTATAACTCACCCTTGCTTCATTCTGCTGAAGCTTTTCTTCCATACTTAAAGCTGTTGGAGAATCCAAGAGTGCAATCTAAAATCGTAAAAAGTAAACATCAATTCAAAAAGAAAACAGTCACAATTTCTGGGGGAACCAAATGAAATGCAATTGTTCAACTTTTCTGAGTCTTTAGCATAAACTCATTTAAACTTTAATATTTATCATGTTACCTTTAAATACTGTAAACAGAATAATCAAAATCCTGTCAGAGCAGGTATTTCAAATACAAATTGGTCTGAGAGTACCATTTTCACTCACTACATATGCACAGCCACACACGCAGAAACCAGACACATTTATAACAGCCAATTCCTAATACAGCCTTCTTTATATTTCTAAAAAACATGGAAATTTATTACACATGAATAGTTATCCATTTTGCTTTAATACATATGTATACTGCTTTATCTTTAATACTATATCTTAAGGTAACTGGCCTTAAAAGAGGAAAATGACTAAACAACACACACACACAGTACTCATTGTATGTGACCTTCCACATTGAATCCAGCACCATATTTTGGTAATCCGTATCTTCAGATTTACAGAAGCATTTGCAATACAGTGTTCTGATGATACAAAGGAAAACCACAAAAGAAATTATACTAATATTTCTACTACTGTGCATACATTACACACCACTTGCTGTTTTACCAACCATCAGAAATTCAATAAACTTAAGTTCTCTGTTGTCTCCCACACAGCCAGCTACCACATCCTACCACTGAACCAGATTTATTTTGCAATAACCACTATTTTACAGCTTGAAACTAGATCAAAGCGGTCAAACTTCAAGAGGATCCAAGTTACATCTACTTTGCTAACTCTAAATCAAACCATAATTTGAAAAGAAATTCATTTTCCCCTCCTAAAGAATATGAAAGGAACACAAGCAATTCAACCTCATAAAGAGGTTTTTTAATTGTTTGTAACAAAGCAGAGCTCTCTGCTCCAATCATCTGCAATATCCATTTCTGCTTCCAACAGTGGTTCCCATCCCCTTTTTCAGCAAATTTTTAATAGCATGAAATCCAGCTGAAGTCCTACCCTTCTAACAATGGTCCATCCTGAACTGACATTTCACATTGCACAGAACATCTAAAACACAATTACATAGTTCTAGAAACAAATCTAAAGTAGTACTTCAGATGCTTCCAAACTACATTTCCTCAAGTATGAAATCTAGCAGTCCTGAATGACATTATGTAGAAGAGACAACTGGCCTGAGTCATTTGGATATTCTTTATTGTTACTTTGGTTTCACCAGCCTGGGAACACAGGAGAAACTAAACTTAACTGAGCCTGTGCAGCGACTGTTTACAGCAGATCATACTGACAGAGCAAGAAAGAGAATGATGCAAAAGTGAAGCAGAGAATCTTTGTTTTCTTACACTATCACTGAAAATATTTTTTACATATTTATCATGTTAAGTGCCTTCTAATGTACAGCCAAACACAAATAAAATGTATTGTTTAAATCCATTCATACTCTACATTTTCATATTTATGCATCTTAAATACTTTAAACATTCTACTTCTTTTAAGATACTGCACAAAGTACCTCTTCAGTCCATCAGGCTAGACCCAGAAGGCATGTTCCTGCTCAGTCTCCTTATGCTGTGTTGACTACCTGTTCCACAGCACACTGCAATCCAGCTCAGATTATATTACAAGAAAGCTAAAAGCTCTGAGATGACAATTTTTTTGCCCCTTATGTTAAAAGAGGTAATCTGCTGGCCATATGGAAACTGATTCAATCAGGAAACTAATACTCATTCGTATCCTCATAGAGCTTGTTTACTCAAATCAATATAATGAAAGATAATTACATTCTAGAAATAGATGTTACAACTCAACGAAAATTACACATAAATTCCAAGTAAAGCTAACCTGATTCCCTTGAGCAAGCAGGGCTTTTAATCGGGCTATTTCAGCTCTCAGCTCACGGATCAGTTTGACGTTAGGATCCTCATTAATAGTAGGCTTGTTGATGATGTTTTTGGCTCTATTTGCATAGCGAAGTGTACTTAAAGTTTCTCCATAATTGACATCAGCAGGTGAAATAGCTAAGGACATGAAATCAGAAGCAGTTTATCTAGCACCATATGTTTCATTCACTGAAGTTAGTTTATATTTTAAAATTTAGATAAATTCAATGTGAGTGAAGAGACAGAAATATAACATTTACCAGTATGGATACAATTTGTTCCAGCTCTTCACCTAACTACACTTTCATGTCACTGTAACTCTGGATAAGCAAACACTGTATGAGCTGAGTGTATTAGGACAATCAGGTCTACCAACCAAGTGTTGCAAAGAAATCTTGCTGTCAATCTATTTAACATTTACATTTCCCCAGTAAACATAAATGTCCTATATGAATACTTCACAGGCTTTCCTGCAATTTTTTACAAGAACAGTTGGGAAAACAGTGAATATTTTTTTAAGTATCAATGTAATCATTGAAAAGAAAAGACATTCCAGGTAAAACACAGCAGGAAAATTAAACAGCACTAAAACAAAAAATAACCAGACAGGAGAACCAAAGCAAGAGAAGAGCTTCTATAATTTACAAACCTAGCTGTTCTCCTGAGCTGCAGGCATCTGGCAGCACACATAACTGTCAGCTATCTGATGCCATCAAGAGAAACCGATATTATTTTTCAAGCAACCTAACCAGAAAAAACAATGCAATTTAAATGCAAGTGATAATGCTATCCTTCCCTTAATTTTACTAGCAATATATAGGATGTTCCAAATTAAAAAGATAATTAAGGCATCCAAATAGATGAGTGGAAACACAGAAGAGAAAACCATCCAGAAATCTAAGTGATCAAACTGAACAAGAGATCCCAAGAATCAGACAATGAAAACACCTGAAAAACTAATTAAGCAACTAAAATAATCTGTCCTTTCTCATTCTCTCAAAAACAATAAATATTTTTTTTGTGGCAGAGACTCTCTGAGCTACAGGAGAGGCACCTGGAAACAGCCTATACTTCCCCTAGCTCACATGCTCACCTCCCTGCTTTATCTACTGTCTCCTCTCCACTACTCAATTATTCTCTTTCTGGAAGGATGTTACAACATGTTACAGAAGGATGCCAAATCAAAATGAGACATATTTTTCTACAGCCTTTCCTACTGTCTAAAGTGATCTTGCATTTTTTTGTGCTTAATTATAGAAAAGGCAGGACAAATGTATCCAGACAGCTTGTTGGGCTGTTAGGGAATTCTACCACATTACCAGTAGCGTTACTGTTGGAGAAAAGATCAACTATCAGGGCTCTGCCTAGCAGAAGCATCACTAATAGATGAGGAAATAGCTGAAAGAGAAGCTGGGTACTGTAATCATTAGTATAGGCACCGAAAGCTCACTGTGTTTCTAAAACTTCTCTTCCAATCACTCTGTCAAAAAAAAAAAAAAGTTACTCAACCATGGAACTGCAAGAAAGCAGCAAGAAGAAAGCTGCCAGCACAGCTTTACTTAAAGAGCCAGAAAACCAAAGGAGAGTCTGGTCCACAATCATCTATTGGCACTACTATGATTCTCCTGAGGAAAACAAGTGGCATGGATTCCAAAAGCATCCCCAAAATCCTGCAACAAAGGAACTGCTATCCAGGGAATGTGACTGGTTCTGAAGAACTAGAACTTGATCTGATACATTTTATTCCCTCAATTCTGCTATCCCACATTCCCAAATGGGGACTGCACAAGTTAAGACCATGTTTCATTTGAGCAGGAAAGAATGAGAGAAATTTCAGAGCTGCTCTTCTCCTCACATCCAGCAGTACCTGGACAAGCTTGACAAGTGGAATCACAGGGACCTATTGAGGGTCAATAGGTCCAAGTGCAAGGTGCTGCACCTGGGTCTGGGCAATCCCACATATGAGTGCAGACTGGGAAAAGAACTCATTGCGAGCAGCCCTTCAGAAAAGAACTTAGGGGTTCTTTTTGGTGGGTGAACATGAACCAGCAGTCTGTGCTCAAGGCCCAGAAAGCCTGCCGCACCCTGGGCTGGCAAATGGTTTTAAGCTAAAAGTGGAGAGATTTACATTAGATATTAGGACAAAATTCTTTACCCAGAAGGTGGTGAGACACTGAAACAGCGAAGTACTAAGGCCCGAACAACAGGCTCTGAGCCATATGGATGAACCTTCCAACCAAATGTTACATATATATTTGGTCATTAACAGAATATTGTTATATATGCTCATTTATTGGCAAAATATGTATTTACCTTTACATATCTAGAAACCAGATAAGCCTACATCTGACCTCATTAGGGGGAGTATTACAATCAAAGGCAACTCCCTTGGTTCCTCCTTGAGCCCATGACAGGCTTTGGGAGAAAGCCAACAGGAGAATAAAATTAGAAATTATGTCAGCTTGTTTGTTTAACAGTATAAAAACTAGACCACTGTCATAGCTGGGGGAGCCTCATGGCTTGAGGTAGATGTACCACAGGAGTTCCCAATTACCAGGTGTGGTTTTTCAGTCCTACCCTGTGACAGCTTCCCCCCACAGCTGATGTCTCTCTGACTAGGATAATGTATCTTTATTAGGGTAACCTGGTGATGTATCTTTCTTAATCACTATAGGCAT
The DNA here is from genome assembly GCA_013398275.1 of Promerops cafer. Lineage (NCBI taxonomy): Eukaryota > Metazoa > Chordata > Aves > Passeriformes > Nectariniidae > Promerops > Promerops cafer. Next base: position 352,743 of record VZSE01010765.1, on the reverse strand, counting down.
TCTTTGGTAGTAATGATTAGGTGCACTTCTTAGCTTATCTTTTTGTAATTCTTTGCTAATTATTATGTGCTTTGCTTAGCTTATCCTTTTTTTGTTTTACACTATAGTAAATGTGACTATAGTTTTACACTATAGTAAATTACACTGTTCCTTAATTTGGTGTTTCTCTGACCCTACCCACCAGCAAAACAAGGCCAGGGTGGATGGAGCTATGAGCAACCTGGTCTAGTGAAAGATGCTCCTGTTCATGGCAGGAGGGATGGAACTAAATGATCTTTAAGGTCCCTTCCAACCCAAACCCATTCTGTGATTTGCAACATCCAAAATCCTCACCTCTCCTTAAACATCATCCTGGCTTCACTTTGTTTTTTTGGGAATGGAATTCCCATTCCAATTTGTTGACAAACCTGCAATACATATGGCATAGGTAGGGTTTTAACCTAAGTGATCCTTGCAGACCTTCCTAGGGGTAAAAAGGAAACCATAAGAGTTTTCAAGACAACTGATCATAATTAAATTTAGACAAGAAGTTAAAATGTTGTGTGCTTTTAGGTTAGATAAAAGTGACCGCCTTTCCCACAGGATGTCAAAAGAGACCAGGTTGCCACTAATGCAACAAAAAACAACGGTTTGGAACAGCAACTTATTCACACACCAGTGCAGACCAGATGCACAAAGCTTTTATTATGCTGTGCAGAGTGTAAGTAAAAGATAGTGTTACTAGAAAGCTCAGAAAGAAAGAAATCACTAGGATGTGTAAACCATGTTCTGCCTTAACAAAACGTCTGGAATCCAAATATTTACATCCACTCCTATTAAGCACAAACTATTCAGAATTCAAAAAGAGTAAATTAAAAACACTTACTGGCAATCATTATAGTTTTGGAGTTTCCTCCTAGGCTATCTTTTAATAGCCAAGTCAACACCGAGTCCCTGTAAGGCACAAATACTTGTTTCTTCTTTGAAAGAGGATTTGTTGCATCCTGAGATAAATCAGCTGTGATGAAGAGGTAGGAAAAAAATTAAAATTACATCTTTTCATTCATTTTCAAAAATGTGTTAGCCCATTATTTGTGTAAGTAAACAAAGATATTTAATGACTAAAAACACCTCGAGACAGATAAGCACAAAACCCAGAGACTTACCTAAGGCAGAAATTACATTTCCCAGAGTAACTAGAGATTTGTTAATATTCCCTCCTTCCTTTAATCTAACCCCTGTGGCACCAGTGGCATCTGCTCTCTCACTTCCAGCAAGATCTACCAAATGAATCTTGCTAACAGTTTCACAAGGCATTTCAGAATCAAATTTAGCCTACAGAAAAGAAAAAATAAAACAAAGAGAACTATGTTAAGCTAAGAAATGCTGCACTTTTACTGAATCAAATTTAGTGGCCTTTTTCATTACATGACTGAATTTAACTTGTTCGCAATAGCAGATCTTGAGAAGAC